>OX030948.1:91942120-92144620 GCA_943735915.1 Pherbina coryleti
TCTTTTGTCAACCTGTTCATGATGAAATGGCAAACCAAACATAAATGACATTAAAGTTGCCAGATTTGACCACAAAATGCCAGTTTTATCTCTATTCGAAAAACAAACCCCTAAAAAAAACACCCTTTATCAAAAATTTTCTTGCCGATTATCAAAATCTATACTAGCCCCTGGGGATACATGAATTTTTGACAGTCATATTCATTTCACATCTGGCAAATATTCTCATTCAGACTGTCCAAATTTCGTCATCCTAGTGAAAAGTTTATGGATAGCACACGGCTTAAGAATTGCTTTGAGTTTGATTGGTATGAAGCTAAAACACCTTACAGAATCGCTTCGAATGCCACAAGTTTAGGTAAAAGTAAATAAATACTTTCCATTTCAAATGAATGTTCATTAATTTCACTGTTCACTGTTCTTACTGGATTAGAAACCACGACGTAGATGCGAAGCATATAAGGGTAAGAGCAAAACAAAGGATAATAAAACGTCTGCTGTGTGTGACCATTGCTTGAAACTTTTTGACCTTTGCATTATGTTCGTGCATGTTAATCAAGTTACCTTCACAAATACAAAGAACCTGATATATTGGAAGATAACGATGATAATGATGGGGCAGATCCATCAATGCCTAAAGCATCAAATGCAGCTCAATCGAATCGGATTTATTAATCGGTTATAAATCTTATATAAATTGCAAATGTTTTGTGCAAACATATATTTAAATAAAAAAAAAACAAATATTAAAATTAATATTTCATGAAATAACAGCACTTTTTAATTTTATCTCATTGAAAAATAGAGAATTTCCATACAAAATACACTACGGGTCAATATGACCCAGATAAACGGGATTAATTTATAAAACATGTAAACGGGTCTAAGGTTAATAAAAGTTAAATTGAGATCGAGCACTCTGTTGTAGATTTTGACACTGAAGCCATTGCCTTATTAACAAATTAATAATCATATCGCGGAGGCAAGTAGTTTCTTGATTTGTGCATAAAAACACGGTTAAACCCAGTACTTGATATCCGCGCCATCTGTTAAAAAAAGTGCTTAAAAAAGAAAAAGTGTTAAAAGTTCTTAAATAGATGGCGCGTTTGTTAAGTAGGTTCTATGTTGATGGTTATGCACGCCATGTTGTTAACTGGTGATTTTTTAAGTATTGCAGGTAAAAGAAAAAGACATGGTGAAAACGATTATAAACGATAGAAAAAGACATGGGGAAAACGATTAAACGTTCAAGTAAACTATAAATTACTTGAATATCATTTGTCATGTGTAACTATTTATTAGCGCTTTAACTAAAAGATTTGGCGGCCGTGGCGCAGTGGGTTGAGTGTGTGACCCATACGGCAGATAGCAATTTTTCCAACTGACACAGAAAGTTTTTTCAATGGAATACATTTTTCTGTTCGGCCGGATCCTCTCTGCAAACAATGGCAAACATCAGAGAGTAAATAATGCCATGTCAAGCTTCTTGAGAAAATGCACATTAGCCGTTCGGAGTCGGCATAAAAATAGTAAGTCCAGTTCTTGATCAATTGTGTACAAACATTTAATAACACGCACAACACAATTAGTTCATAAGAAGTTCGGTCAAAGTCCTTTCAAGGACTGAAATGGTCAGTTTATTATTTTATTAGGTCTGTTTTTGTACTCTACACTGTGTAAGATTTGTGTAAGTTCAAACTGAGAGAGTAAAAATGAAATGTGAAATGATAGTTGCAAAAGTACGGAAACAGCTTCTAGTAAGTTTCAAGCACAAAAAGCTTTTTTGATTTTGACTGCAGACGTGTCAAACGCAAATTGCGCCAATTAAAATTATCCTTAATTTGCATTTTTTAGAGCAAAACTGAACAATTACTTAATTTTTATTTATTATTATTTATTTATTGTACGTAAATTTCTTTTAAGGCACACAATTTGTGAATTTATTTATAGAAAAACATAAATAATTATGAAATGTAATTTGACATTTGCTTCTTATTGATGCTTATTCTTCTTGATGCTTGTTCTTACTGTACTCGAATCTTGAGCAGTGTTGCCAAAAAACTGTGATTCAAAATCATCATTTTCAGATTTAAAATAAGTCATTTCAATAAGAAAACGTAAGTTAAATATTGAAGCTGAAAATACCGCTCCATTTGTTTTATTTGGCATCAAGCTGCATGCTCGTTGAATACATTAAAAAATATCACGACGCTAACAAACACTTGCGATGACAATAAAGTCGATAACATTATCAGTTATGTAGGCAGTGTTGCATGTATACCTTTAAGACTTTTGGATATAATGAAAACTATTGTGTCTATTAAATACGTCAAATATGCCTCAAAATACGTCAATCGTCATTAGAGCTTAAAATAAGTAAAAAATAAGTAAAGCTACTTAAAAGTACAAAATCGAGCTGAATTCAAAAAACCAGTTGCTGAATAAAAATTTGAAGCTGTAAATTTTAAAATGCATCATTTAGTTTTTTTTTTTGGGAAAAAATTTGATCGTAAACAGTAATAAGCATCACTAATAAATAGTATTCTCAGAAAAAATAAGAAAACGTTAATGTTAAAAAATATTTTTTTTTAAGAATTATAAAAATTAAGTAAACATATAAAAATGCCACAATTTTGTAACTCATGTTAATGTAGAAAATTTGTTGTTAAAATAAACTTTTTTTAAAGTTCAACCCATTTTCTACAGCTGTGCGAACTATTTTATGACTATTATAAAAATAACGAAAAATCCGAGAGGTATAAAGGATACACCTAGAAAGGATATAAAGAAAGCGGCCGTGGCGCAGCGGGTAGAGTCCGTGGCTCATGCGCCAGAAAACCTTTGTTCAATTTCCACCTAAAACTGAAGGTTTTTTCAATTGAAATTAATTTTTCTGATCGGTCGTCACCTCTCTGCAGACAATGGCAAACATCAGAGAGTAAATAAATGTCATGTAAAGCTTCTTGAGAACATGTACATTAACCGTACGGAGTCGGCATAAAACTAGTAGGTCCAGTTCTCGATCAATTGTGTACAAACATTTAAAAACACGCACAACACAATTTGATCATAAGAAGTTCGGTGAAAGTCCTTTCAAGAGCTGAAATGGCCAGTTTCTTAATATATTATAAAAGGATACACCATAAAGGATACACCAAACGATTATTTGGGGTTTTCTTCTTAAGTCTTAAAGTCTATCGAAATTTAGCTTACCAGGAATGCAAAGTTCCAAACATAAAGGACCTGCGGAAATGGTCCCAAAATAAAAAATTCTTGTTTTCCAATTATTAGGATCAGTTACAAGTCCCGAAATTCATGCTATATACTCCAACAATTTTTTCTCGTCGTACTATGTGTTCTGCATGCTGAGTGAACGAAAGTTTCGCTAAACTGGAACAGGAAGATCAAACTGGCTTAGAGGTGCAAATGGTATCCTTGCAACTGACCGATCTCTCAAAAAGTATGACTATGATAACTGCATGAAACAAACAACAGGTTATTAAGTGCGCGCTGGCAAGATAATTTAGAAGTCACCGTTATTTCAAACTTCATTGCAGCTGTATATTTTGGTTGAGTTTTCATGGTTTCGTGGATCTCATTTATTTTCATTAGGTTTCTGTTTTACACCCGCAGCTTATAAACGACTACAAAAATATATGTTAGATCTACACGATAATGCTGTATCTGACTACCGTGTTGCGGTTCGTGGTAAGAAGTGGTGGTGGCTTTTCTGGACAAATTCATTGAACAGTACAATTGCCTTTGAAAACCCATTGTATTGTCACTAAAGCTGAGAAAAACGACCATTATCGGAAATTGATTTCAAAGTTGAAATTCCTACATACATTTTCTTGTTTCAAGATCAAGCTGAAGAAGAAGAGCCATCGGAAGATTTGCAATTTAAAGATGTGGCATGTCCAAATAATGTTAAGAGTGCAGATGTCCGTGAACATGTGATTTGGAAAACTCGATTAGAGAAAAATATAAGTTGACTGCCACTCGCAAACTATACAAAAAATGCAATTATTGCACTGAACTCCAAGTGCTTCGAGCAGTACCATTTAAAAATCTAAAAATGTTTAATAAATAATATTCAATAATTTTAATAATTATTTTCTACATTTCATAATATTTCATAAAATTTCATAAAAAAGTACATTTGAGTACCTATATATTTTTAAAAAAGTAATTTGCATCTCATGAGCCAACGTTGCATTTTGCAACGGTTATCCACGGTCACGCTAGGTCACCAACATTTTTGTTTTATTTTTTTTATATGAGCAGGAATTTCTTAAGTGCTATCACACACAAATTCAGAACTATATGTAAAAGGAATCGGGAAGCAGTACAAAATGTGCTAAGTTCATTTTTGAAGCAAGTGAATTGGAAACTTGGTGTGTACACAAAATTATGTACTCGTTCAGTGAGAGAATTTTGGCCCTATATCAATTATTATACGAATTGTGAGCGTGTTGGGTTAAATAAGCCACTTACTTGAAACGGCATATATCTCTTATTGCCGACATCATAATACGATATGTAACTATTATCTTGGAAAATTTTGGCACGACTGGAAAATGTGCTGTTAAATAATAAAAATGCTTATAAAACTAGTTAAAGTTGAATAATATGCTTTTTATTAAAAATTTTTTTTTTTGAGAAAACGTATAAATGCCGGATTTGAGTTCTTTCATAATTGACGTGCCTATCGTAAAACTAATACTTGTACTGATTTTCAGGGAAAAAGTAAAAACTTTTTTCTACGTGAATGAACAATGTACTTAAACAACATAGGCTTTGAAATATTCCACGTGGAAACATTGGTATTTATTAGGTATTTAATTAGAGGAAATTTTTATAATTGTATGGCAAGGAAGTGAGGAAGGTGGATTTTGAGTTATAAACATAGAGGACAAGATTAGTTTGGTTTTAATGAGAAGAGGAGAGTAATTTTGAAATGGTACGCTTGAAGGTGGATTAAGTCATGGCCAGTGAGTAATAGTCGCTGATATTATTGAATATTCTGCAACAACTAATAGGTTCATTGTATGCATAGACTGTATAGTGTTGGCATTCATTCAACAGTCTTGTGTGCCTCATTAATCATACAGGATCGTTGAATTTTTGAGGCACAGGATCGTTGTCAGCTGATTCGATGTTTATAGCTCCAGTTAAAACATCAAATGTGAAGCATTAGCTTAGTAATGTTCTCCTTGATAACAAAGGCATCAAATTAAGAGCGCCGAGTCTATGTTCGTAAACCAGTAAGCTTCTGAAGTCACAAGGATCAAAGTAATCTCTTACCGAAAAAAGCAGGAATTGTTTTTGGATTGATTCGAATCTTTTATTATGTAACTCAAAAGCAGGATTCCAAAAATTGCGGACATATTCAAGAAATGGGCTCACTAGTGCACTGTATAGGGTCTTAGTTACTTAGTTATGCCCTAGACAGACATATGGTTTCCGTACTACAATGTGTACTACAATGAAAGCTCAAGAAACCATGTACTAGCATAGTGACAGACATGTGGTACTCTACTACATTGTACACTTATCAGCTTGTAACGAACCTCCGCTGGTTCTTTTGTTTGCTGGGGTAAGCTCAGCGGGTTTCCAGGGTTCTTACAAGAAATTACACTTTGGTTTTCTTTAACAATTGATCTTTATTAAATTTTTGGCCTTTATCTTTAATACACTGTAAGATATCTGAATTTATATATTTGTATTGTTGACTTAGTGGGCCTTATTCCTCCGGGTCTGTCACGTCTGCGTCTCGGCTTTACAGGCGGGCCTACAAGCCGCAGCACTGTTACTCGATGAAAAAAAATGCAAACACGCGGGCTTACAAGCCACGGACAATGTTCTGGTTTGAGCAGGCGGGCATACAAGCCACGGACGCTGCTAACAAAAATGTGAAGACAGGTGGGCCTACAAGCCACCGACTCTGTCTACCGCTACTGCAGGGGGCCTACAAGCCACCGACGCTGCTCTTGCCGTTGAATAAACAAGTGGGCCTACAAGCCACCGAAATGTTTATCTATTACTTTGCAGGTGGGTCTACAAGCCAACGACTCTGCTTTCTCCGTTGGATAAACAAGTGGGCCTACAAGCCACCGAAATGTCTACCGATTCCTTTGCAGGTGGGCCTACAAGCCAACGACTCTGCTCTTAATAAAAAAATATTTCTTACTTACTTACTTATCTGGCGCTTACAACCGTAAGTCGGTTTTGGCCTCGTATAAGAAATTGCGCCAGCCATTTCTGTTCTGCGCTTGCTGGCGCCAGTTGGAAACACCAAGCGTGGTCAGGTTATCCAACACCTGATCCTTCCAACGAAGATGTGGGCGTCCTCTTCTGCGTTGACCACCACCGGGCACCGAATCGAATATTTTTTTCGCTGGAGCGTCGTTTTCCATTCGCTCAACATGACCTAGCCAGCGGAGCCGCTCGATTTTAATGCGCTTAACTATGTCTATGTCAGCGTACAGCTCATACAGCTCGTGGTTCCATCGAATTCGGTACTCGCCATTGACGCAGATTGGACCGAAGATTTTACGAAGGATCTTTCTCTCGAAGGCTCCCAGAGTCTTTTCATCAGAACTGCTCAACGTCCAGGTTTGTGCTGCATATAATAGGACGGGCATGATTAGTGACTTATAGAGCGTGAGTTTTGTTCGTCGAGAGAGGGCTCTGCTTCTCAATTGCCTACTCAGCCCAAAGTAACACCTGTTGGCAAGAGTTATCCTTCGTTTTATCTCAATACTAACATCGTTGAAAGAGTTAATGCTGGATCCCAGGTAGACGAAGTCCTTAACAACCTCGAAGGAGATGTTGTCAACAGTGACGTGGTTTCCAAGACGCTGGGACTGTTTATTTGTTGACACTAGGTATTTCGTCTTATCTGCGTTCACTGCAAGACCCATTCGACTCGACTCTTTCGCTAATCTGGAGAATGCTGCACTGACTTCGCGCGTATTATGGCCAATGATATCGATATCATCAGCATACGCCAGCAGCATAATACTTTTGTAGAATATCGTGCCGCTGCGTCTCAAATCAGCAGCTCGGATGATCTTCTCCATCATCAGGTTGAAAAAGTCGCACGATAAGGAATCACCTTGTCTGAAACCTCGTTTGGTATCGAACGGAGGAGTGAGATCCTTCCCGATCTTAACTGTGCTGCTGGTGTTGCTCAGTGTCATTCTGCAAAGACGGATGAGCTTTGCAGGGATACCAAATTCAGACATGGTGGAGTATAGATAATTCCTTATAGGACTGTCGAAGGCGGCTTTATAATCGACAAAAAGATGGTGTGTGTCGATCTGTTTTTCTAGGGTTTTCTCCAAGATTTGTCGTAGCGTAAATATCTGGTCTATGGTGGATTTACCAGGTCTGAAGCCACACTGATAAGGTCCAATCAGCTGGTTTACGATGGGCTTTAGTCTTTCACATAGTACGCTCGACAGGACCTTATATGCGATATTCAGAAGGCTTATCCCACGGTAGTTGGCGCAAATTGTGGGATCGCCTTTCTTGTGGATTGGGCAGAGCACACTGAGGTTCCAATCGTTTGGAATGCATTCTTCCGACCATATTCTGCATAGAAGCTCATGAATGCATTTAAATAGAGCTTCGCCTCCATTCTTGAAGAGCTCAGCCGGTAAGCCATCGGCTCCTGCGGCTTTGTTGTTTTTAAGCCGAGCTATAGCTTTCAAGACTTCACTATGGTCGGGCAGCGGAACTTCAACGCTGTCGTCCACAATTGGGATTTCCGGGATATCATCTCTATTGGCGGGATTGTTGTCGTCGTCACCATTCAGAAGCCTAGAGAAGTGTTCCCTCCACATCATCAGTGTACTCTGGATATCTGTCACTAGATTCCCATTTTCATCCTTGCAGGAAGAGGCCCCGGTCTTGAAACCATCGGCCAGGCGTCTTATTTTTTCGAAAAATTTTCGGACCTCATTCCTGTCACCATGCATCTCAATTTTCTCGCACTCACGCATTTCTGCTTCCCTTTTCTTTCGCCTGAAAAATGCGTCTCTCTTCCCTCCTCTTCTCTTTGTATCGCTCTTTAGCAGCACGCGTTACAACCGACTGCAGGGTGGCTTTGTAGGCGGCGTCTTTTTCTGCAGTGGCGTCGCGACACTCTTGGTCGTGCCACTGGTTTCGGCGAGGGCGGTGATAGCCTATCACCTCTTCGGCAGCCGTACGCATAGAGTGGGAAATGTGATTCCACTGCGCGCATATATCGTCGATCGGAGGAGTGCTTTCTTGAAGCAGGAGTGAGAGTCGAGTAGCGAAGTCTTCGGCTGTTTGTTTTGATTGCAGCTTTTCGACGTCTAGCTTTCTCTGTGCTGGATTGCGCGCATTCTTCGTTGCGCACAGGCGTGTACGGATCTTGGCTGCGACAAGATAATGATCCGAGTCTATATTGGCACCACGGATCGTGCGTACATCTAAAACACTGGAAGAGTGCCTTCCGTCAATCAAAACGTGATCAATTTGGTTACGCGTCTTTTGATCAGGAGACAGCCAAGTTGCTTTATGAATATCGAGATGCTTGAATCTAGTGCTACTAACGACCATGTTTCGCGCTGCGGCAAAGTCAATCAGCCTCATTCCGTTATCGGAGGTATTGTCGTGGAGGCTGAACTTTCCGACTGTTGGACCAAAGATATTTTCTTTTCCCACCTTGGCGTTGAAGTCACCAAGCACGATTTTTATGTCGTGGCGGGGGCTGCGCTCATAGGCCTAAAAAAATATTTCACTTCTCACAATTTCTCACCTCCTCTGTCTTTGCCACTTTCCACTCTTTTCTTCGGTCGGCGTATTTTATTCAAATACTTTTTCGGTCCAATTGCACTCTCTGCTTCACTGTTTTATTATTTGTTTAGATAATTTAGATCACTTGCACTCTGCGCACTTTTAATGTATAATACATTCTGTCCTCTTGTTTTCGATTGCGGCCTATTTATACCATCGTCTTCTTGTTGTTTGTGATAAACAAGGTACCGCAATCGAAAGTTCTGGGCTGTTTTTTCCCGTAACCGAAGTCCCGTACGGTGCAGCCTTGTTGTTGTCTTTCATCAGAATTTTGTTTATATTTTGCCCAGCAATTTGCCTTCTGTTATTTTCTTATGTGACCCGCTACTTGACTCTGAGCAAGATCACGCCAGCTTTGCGCATGTGTTTGCGCACGTTTTGCATGTTTCCAATTTTTTTTCATGCTTTCCCTTTCTCTCTCTCTTTTCTAATATAAAAAGTATGGGTGTTATTTTTTTTTGTGTGTTCATGTGTTTATTTATTCATAATATTCAGTGTTTATGTGTGTGTATGTATATAAATGTAGAAAGTGAAGCCTGAAGTGGCGGTGTTCACCAGGTGCCTTTCTTGCACCTCGGCCGTTGTGCGGCAAAAATTCGCCCACGATATTTTATCCGTCACAAGCTGATGCAGCCAAAGTTATATTTGCTAATAACTTAAAAATATTGGATTACCGCAGTAAAAATAGGAAATATTTTATACTAGCTTCAAGGGCATTAAAAAGAAGCAAACAATATAAAACGCTTGCGTTAAAAAAAAGGATTTTGAGAAGACGCCGATTTTGCTGGTCAATGGCCAGTGTACAGGAGCTAATTTTTTTATGCTGCCGGAAATCGAAAACATGATTTTGACAGAAGAGCGTAAAGCTTTGGCTGTGTTCAGTGCGATCCATCGTAGTACATTTCAGAACACCACTTAATTTCAATGGTACATTGTATGATATTGTAGTACGGAACTCCATTTGCTTTAGAACAAAAACAAGGAATACTGATGACACACATATAGTTTCCATATCATACTACAATTGGTACTACATGTGGGTCTAGGGTATTACCCACACATTCTCGAATTCCTTAGCACGCCTTTTTATGAATCCAAGCTGCTTACTAACCCTAGATAGTAAAACTTTATAATAGTGAAGATTAAACCAGGGATTGCCAAAGAGTGATTTTTGAAGAGTGCAACAACAATTACAACAAAAAACCAACAACAACAACAACAAATCGTTGGATACGTGATACAATAATGAATTGTTAACACAAAAAAAAAAATACAAACAAAAAGCAGTCGGTGACGAAACCATACGCAAATTACCATACCAACCATACTGCGTCTGTGAACGATTCTGCGAATTACAACAATCATGAAAATATTGAAGTTGTTGTAATAGACTGGAAAGAGTTAGGCGATGGCAATCGCTGGATTAAACCATAGTTTTTTGTTCAAGATAACACCATCTGTGATATGATTAACTCTATTAATTTCGACGCTATTAAGAAAGTAACAGTTATTCTTACATGAAACTTACGGGACACAGTGGAAAATCGCCTCCATAAATACGAAAAAAAGAAAAGTGTTTGTAAAACGGTGATTTAGAACCGTCAACTTACGGATAACTTTCCGTCAACTACATATCGATCATCTTAGTCCTTTTGTGCAAAGCAAGCGAGGAAACTGTTATATATTGGCGAAATCCGATGCTTACATCAAGTTTTTAGTAGGTAAAGCTCTCCGGAATACAAGGACCCAACCAGTTATTAACGTTTTTAATGAGTGGCATTAAAAAGGCATTCCATTAAAAATAATAAGTGATAGGGGAAAAAAACAACAGTTCGCACACCTAGGGCAAATGGCCAGGTAGAACGGGCAAACCATACAATTTTGTCCTACATACGTACTTCAACTGAAAATCCAAAAGATTGGGACCTAACGTTAACTGATTTGCAGTGGCCCGTTATAGGCAGAATAATGCAACCACTGGATTCAGTCCAAATGAGCTAATATATGACTTCAAGTTACGGGACGTAGTACAAAATCGATTAATAGCAGCTATTCATGATGATATTCTCGAAGGAGCTCCTAAAATATCGATATACAAAAAGCGTGACCAAACTATTCAAAACATCACACTCAAGTGTGAAAAGTAGAAACAGCGATTCAACCAACGCCACTCGGAACCAACGAAGTACATCGAAAACAATCTGGTTGTACTTGAAAATGAGACACCCGCTACTGGAGAATCACGTAAACTGGAGCCTAGAAATTGAGGTACCTATATAGTAACCAGGGTTTCTAGAGGTGACCGATATATTATTGAAGATATCGCCGGAATGCAAATTACTGCATATATATATATTCCTTTGTATATTCCTATGTATATTCCTCTGATAAAATGAAAGCATGGTGCCGCAGTTATCAGGATTTACATGAAATTAATGTAGGCGATGAAGACGAAACCTGATGTAAAAGCAGTCGGTTGGACTTTTTCAGTATAAAAAAATTTAATAAAAGATTTGTTGAGATATGAACATTCTGAATTATAATTAATATCGATCTGGCAGCTTTGTCATTCGATTTCGACAGCAAATATAGCGTTAATTTTTTCATTTTGCTTTGTCTTTCTCCCTTCCGTTTTTAATTTCACATCTGTCGGACGTGTTTCTTTTTTATCCAATATTTCTTTGTAATCGAAATTAAACAACAATTTTTATTGTTCAACAAAACTTAAATCAGAGACAAATCAAATTGTGCTATCAATTCCTCTTAAACGGGTATCTGCGTCTTTCGAAAGGCTTACATATAACACCAAAAACTATTTTAACAATTTCAAAATGAAATTGAATTCATAGGGATAGAACTTTGTTTCGCCAATATTGAAATATTACTTACTTTATTAAATTGCAAAATGTGTGATTGCTTGAAGTTCGAAATTAATTAAATGACAATTTTAATAACGTTCTATTAATATATTGAATTAAAAATATATCGTTTGTATTCTGAAAAAAAAAATATTGGCATGGCAACACTAGTATAAGCGCCTGCTTAGCGAAAATCATAATTGCGCTCAGCGGTACTTTTTAAAATAAAATAAATAACTGGTCATTTCAGCCCTTCAAAGGACTTTGACCTAGATTCTTGTGATCAATTGTGTTGTGCGTGTTATTAAGTTTTTACATAATTGACCGAGAACCGGACCTACAGGCTTAACGCCGACTCCGAACGGCGATGAACGGAATGTTTTTGTTATCAAGAAGCTTTACATGGCATTTTTGATTACTCTCTGAGATTTGCCATTGTGTGCAGAGAGGTGGCGGCCGTACAGAAAAATCATTTGAATTCAAATAATTTTCTGTCGCTGCTGGGATTCGAACCCGGGTCTCCAGGCTTATTGACATAGAGGCCACACACTTTAACCAACTACGCAATTGACGCCACAGTGGTTCTTTCTTGTTCGCTTTATTTTTCTCTCTTTTACCCATGTCATGGCAACCCTTATCACTTCGACGATTTAATAAATGTGTCGATTTTATTCGGTTATATTTCTGAGACTGCCGCAATGGAGGTAATATACAATCGACCGAGGGAGACCAGCCTTTTCCTGCTGAGGGCAGTAAAATGGCACAGGAGGTGCTCAACGCTTTTCTCCTATTCAGCATATTTACAATCATTGCCTTCGACATCTAACTAATGACCAGTAGCACTCTCTCCTGAACAGAGAGGTCCGATCTTCGGAAACCCAATAGAGGAGGTGCGCTTAAAATCATATGAAGGCAAAGTTGTTTTATCCGTTCTGCAGGTGACGATATGGTCCCAACGCTCCTTGACCGTACGAGGTGTGCTTCATCTGCATCAAAGTTTAAACGTATCTTAGGGTATACCTTCTCTATCTTTCCACGGATATTGGTTGCCGTACCCTTCCTATCCAGTTCATAACTCTTGAAGTAGTCTTCAATATCATAGTGCCCAGGCAACCAAATAAGGCGTATCCTGAAGTACTCGGCTATCTCATTGAGAGTTCGCGGAATTCAGTGATAGATTTAGATTTGTAGGTTTAAGCCCTGTAACGAACCTCCGCTGGTTCTTTTGTTTGCTGGGGTAAGCTCAGCGGGTTTCCAGGGTTCTTACAAGAAATTACACTTTGGTTTTCTTTAACAATTTATCTTTATTAAATTTTTTGCCTTTATCTTTAATACACTATAAAATATCTGAATTTATAAATTTGTATTGTTGACTTAGTGGGCCTTATTCCTCCGGGTCTGTCACGTCTGCGTCTCGGCTTAACAGGCGGGCCTACAAGCCGCAGCACTGTTACTCGATGAAAAAAATGCGAACACGCGGGCTTACAAGCCACGGACAATGTTCTGGTTTGAGCAGGCGGGCATACAAGCCACGGACGCTGCTAACAAAAATGTGAAGACAGGTGGGCCTACAAGCCACCGACGCTGCTCTTGCCGTTGGATAAACAAATGGGCCTACAAGCCACCGAAATGTTTATCTATTACCTTTGCAGGTGGGCCTACAAGCCACCGACGCTGCTCTTGCCGTTGGATAAACAAGTGGGCCTACAAGCCACCGAAATGTTTATCTATTAGCTTTGCAGGTGGGCCTACAAGCCAACGACTCTGCTCTTAATAAAAAAATATTTCACTTCTCACAATTTCTCACCTCCTCTGTCTTTGCCACTTTCCACTCTTTTCTTCGGTCGGCGTATTTTATTCAAATACTTTTTCGGTCCAATTGCACTCTCTGCTTCACTGTTTTATTATTTGTTTAGATAATTTAGATCACTTGCACTCTGCGCACTTTTAATGTATAATACATTCTGTCCTCTTGTTTTCGATTGCGGCCTATTTATACCATCGTCTTCTTGTTGTTTGTGATAAACAAGGTACCGCAATCGAAAGTTCTGGGCTGTTTTTTCCCGTAACCGAAGTCCCGTACGGTGCAGCCTTGTTGTTGTCTTTCATCAGAATTTTGTTTACATTTTGCCCAGCAATTTGCCTTCTGTTATTTTCTTATGTGACCCGCTACTTGACTCTGAGCAAGATCACGCCAGCTTTGCGCATGTGTTTGCGCACGTTTTGCATGTTTCCAACTTTTTTTTCATGCTTTCCCTTTCTCTATCTCTTTTCTAATATAAAAAGTATGGGTGTTATTTTTGTATTCATGTGTTTTTATTCATTATATTAATTCAGTGTTTATGTGTGTGTGTGTGTAAAAAAAATAAAGTGAAGCATAAATGTCAACACTGGCGGTGTTCACCAGATGTCTTTCTCGCACCTTGGCCGTTGTGCGGCAAAAAAATCGCTTACGATATTTTAGCCTTCACAGCCCTACACATTTAGTGCTGCTTGACCATCTGAAAAAATATTCACAGCTTTGTCCGTTGTAATCCACTGATTAAGATGTAGAACAGCTCCTTAGATAGCCAAAACTTCCGCTTGTTATACTATATAATGATCGGGGAGTTAAAAAGGAGGTCTCAATCCAGATGTCTGGAGAATAGACTCCCCCTCCTATTCATCCTTCGAACTTAGAGCCGTCTGTAAACATGTTCATAACTTCATTTATGTGAAGCAACCATACAGCATGAATTTCGCACAGCGACTGATCGTATCGAATGAACGAACGAATGCTCTAACGATGAGTTGTCGTGTTTAATAAGGCAACGCAGTAGCAAGCGACAACAACCTTACATCATGAAGTTTGCACAATGACTGATCGTATGCTGTGATCGCACGAATGAACAAACTAGTGCTTTTCGTTCAGTGCAAACTTTTGAAACAAAAGCTTTGCAATACAAACACAAAATGTGTGTATAATTTAGAGCACCCCTGGTTTAAATTAATCTTATGTTTATTTATTTATTTATTTATTTATTGGCCAAGCAAGGCAATTTTCTTATTCTAACAGGTTTTATTTATATGTATTTTTTTTTCTCTCCCCTTTCCTTGTTTTGGTGTTCGAAGATATGCAATTCGATGTGGGCGTAATGCGCCCACCTAAAAAGACATGATTTTACGAACACGTCAAAAAGAAAAGGCAACAAGAAAAGAACAAATAAAAGTAAAAGCTACTTACTAACATACTAGTATATTTTATACATATTTAATGGAAGGTGAGTAGTGGTCGGATATACTATTAAATTCTCTACAGCAACGGCTGATGGGTTCATTACTTGCATATGCAGTATGATCCTAACTGATATTCAGTTAACAGCCGAGTATGTCTTGTACGTCTTATAGGGTCGTTGAGGGTAATCTTGTTAGAGATGTATTCGCAATTAGTTACACCGTTCAGAACATCGAAAGTAAAGCATGAATCCAATACCGTTCTTCTTATTAATAGCGGCATCAAATTTAATAGGCTGAGTCTGTGTTCATACGGTGGAAGGGTACAATATTCGCGGGGGTTATAAGTCTCTCTCAGAGCGAATAGGACAAATTGCTTTTGAATGGATTCGATTCTATTACTATGGGATTCAAAAGCTGGATTCCAAATAATGCAGCCATATTCGAGTATTGGGCGCACTAGTGCACAGTACACGGATGTAGTGACCCATATATTCTTGAATTCATGTTGTTTGCCAAGCTGTTCGCTGGCCCTGGATACAATCTTATCATAGTGTAGATTAAAATGCAGTTTGTTGTCCAAGACCACTCCAAGATCAACTTTATAATCGACCCTGTTAAGTTCGATATAGTTAAGAGGCTTAACTGTAAGAAGTTGACATCTTCCTGCGATTTAATTACGTGGTACATTTTTAGGTCATCCGCATACATAAGATGTGGAATATTCTTCAACACTATGGACAAGTCGGATATGAAGATATTGAAGAGAAGAGGACCAAGGTGGCTACCTTGCGGTACTCCAGAGAAGACATCGATTTTTTTTGAGAAGATTCCTTGGAATTTAAAATATTGGGATCTACCATGGACATAAGTTGATAGCCAACTAAGTAAAGATTCAGAGAAACTGAATTTTTAATTGTTATTTTAACATATGTTTTAATTAATCTTATATTATTATAAAATATGTTTTAATTAATCTTACGTTATCATAACATATCTTTTAATTAATCTTATGGTATTATAACAAATAAACTTATATTTTAACGAATGAAGAGTAGCAAATAAAACATTGCGCTTCAATAAAAGCATTCATTATAAAAAAAATATTTTACTTGCCCACTAGCAGAAATCAATTTGAATAAAATTACCTAATCGAAAAATATATACTTTTTTTTTTGTCCTAACAACATATTTCATAGTTCATGCATACATGTTTTTGAGAGCATTGGAAAAACTAAACAGCGCAGTCTTCGTCGCTTGAAATGCCAGACCGAACTGGGGTGATTTTTTGTATGCGTGAGTTTTATAAACGTGTGAAAGCACAAAAGCTTATCTGAACATTTGTGCGCGTTTGAGCATCAATGCTGTCTCATGAAGCCATGTGAAATGTAGAATTTTATAACTGCGTGGAGTTAAATTCGTAAATCCGAATATAACATAGCAAAGACACAAACCATTATTTCTTCTCTGTACAAAGTTAAATTCGTACTTTGCAAAAAAGTTATACGAATTTAACTCACGACACAACGAAGTTAAATTCGTACTTCTACGAAAAGTACGAATTTAACTTTGGGTACGAATTGAACTTCATTTGTACTGAAATCACTTTGACATCGACTTTTAAACAAAAAAAAAAGTTGAAAAATTTATAAAAAATTCTAAAAAATATTTTTAAATGTAAACAAATGCAAATAAGTTATTTCATGTAAGAATTTTAGCGATTGGAAATTTTTGAAAAGTAGGCAAATCATGGTTCATGGTACTAAAGGGTGATTTTTTTGAGGTTATGATTTTCATGCATTAGTATTTGACAGATCACGTGGGATTTCAGACATGGTGTCAAAGAGAAAGATGCTCAGTATGCTTTGACATTTCATCATGAATAGACTTACTAACGAGCAACGCTTGCAAATCATTGAATTTTATTACCAAAATCAGTGTTCGGTTCGAAATGTGTTTTATCGACAAATTTTGTTCAGCGATGAGGCTCATTTCTGGTTGAATGGCTACGTAAATAAGCAAAATTGCCGCATTTGGAGTGAAGAGCAACCAGAAGCCGTTCAAGAACTGGCCATGCATCCCGAAAAATGCACTGTTTGGTGTGGTTTGTACGCTGGTGGAATCATTGGACCGTATTTTTTCAAAGATGCTGTTGGACGCAACGTTACGGTGAATGGTGATCGCTATCGTTCGATGCTAACAAACTTTTTGTTGCCAAAAATGGAAGAACTGAACTTGGTTGACATGTGGTTTCAACAAGATGGCGCTACATGCCACACATCTCGCGATTCTATGGCCATTTTGAGGGAAAACTTCGGAGAACAATTAATCTCAAGAAATGGACCGGTAAGTTGGCCACCAAGATCATGCGATTTGACGCCTTTAGACTATTTTTTGTGGGGCTACGTCAAGTCTAAAGTCTACAGAAATAAGCCAGCAACTATTCCAGCTTTGGAAGACAACATTTCCGAAGAAATTCGGGCTATTCCGGCCGAAATGCTCGAAAAAGTTGCCCAAAATTGGACTTTCCGAATGGACCACCTAAGACGCAGCCGCGGTCAACATTTAAATGAAATTATCTTCAAAAAGTAAATGTCATGGACCAATCTAACGTTTCAAATAAAGAACCGATGAGATTTTGCAAATTTTATGCGTTTTTTTTAAAAAAAAAGTTATCAGGCACTTAAAAAATCACTCTTTACTTTTCAATGACAGAATTCTCAAATTTGAAACGCAGAATTCCTATAGTATACATACCAATGGACAGGTAATTGATCACCTTTCCAACGATATATGACTCTTTGTGGCACAGTTAGGATTTTGGCCATTGAAAATTTTTGAATAGTAGCAAATGTTAGGTTCAT
Organism: Pherbina coryleti; assembly: GCA_943735915.1. NCBI lineage: Eukaryota > Metazoa > Arthropoda > Insecta > Diptera > Sciomyzidae > Pherbina > Pherbina coryleti. The sequence goes on from OX030948.1 coordinate 91,959,882, forward strand.
GGTACTACTTTTCAATGACGAAATTCTCAAAACTGAAACGCACAATTCTTAAATAATAAAGTTAAGATTTTGGCCAATGGAAATTTTTGAAAAGTAGTAAACCATTTTTCCTATTACCTAGTACCTATTATTATTGCTTTTCAATATTACGGATACGAGAAAATATTTTGAAATAAAACTCCTACTGAAGTTTGCAGCAGATAAATTTGGACCGATAATACAAGATTGACAGAAATGATACTGGTTAAGAATTATATAAGATTTCAAAAGTTCTTTCTTAAATCGCGCGACGTTGCAGATATTTTGGAGTTGATGTGGAAGAGAATTCCATAGACGAATACCGTGAATAAAAAATTATCGCTCTGATATTAAAGTATTATGTCGCGTATGTATTTTAAACTTTATATATGTAGGTTTAAACGTTGAGATTGTACAAATCGAATTTTCCAAAGAGATACGAAGGCTCTTTGGTATTAATTATTTTATGTAAGAAAATAAGAGTACGGAAATCTAGAAGTTTATCTTAGGTTATTGAACATATTTTTTTCACGTGATGTGATATATGGTCGTATTTTTTCAAACAAAATATATATCTTGCAATACTGTTGTAAAGTACATTCAGTTTGCGTTTAGCAGTATAATCGCAATTAGCAAATATTTCGCACCCATATAAAAGTGTAGGAAGAAGGTAAGTTTTAGCTAAAACCATTCTTATGTGCTGCGGTGTGAAGTGCTGTGTTGCCCACAGTGTGCGCAACATTCCATACACTTTACCAACTGTAATGTAAATGTGATTGCTCCATGTTAGAGTATTGTTAAATGTGATTCTTTTGCAGAAGCAAAATAATTTATCACAGATTGATTCATATTAACTTTTGGCCATTCAGAAAGATGAAGTGGTTTTTTGTAAATAACAATGCATTTTGACTTGGACGCTTTTAGGCATAGACCGTTTTTCGTCACCCAATTAGAAATATTTATTAAATCATTGTTTATATTTTGGATACACTGCGCGATTTCATTCAGCGGGGCACTGGCATAAAGTTGGACTTCATTTGCATATAAGTGTATTTTGGAATGCTTCAAGACGGTGGGAAGATCGTTAATATAAATAGAGAAAAGAAGTGGCCCAAGAACAGAACCTTGCGGGACTCCTCGCGTTAGAGCTAGGTGTCGAGATTTTGAGTGTTTAGTGCTAACTGCCTGTGATCTACCATGTAAATATGTTGAAATGAGTTTTGTTGCAGTGCTGGAGAAATTATATATTCTTATCAGTTTGGTGCAGAGAATGGTATGGTCTACGCAGTCGAAAGCTTTCGAGTGATCAAGCAGGGTTAATAGTGTGGCTTAATTTTTATCTAATTTCGACCGAATTTCCTCTGATACATTAAACAAAGCAGTGACGCAACTTCTATTTGGTCTGTATCCAGATTGAAATTCAGTTAAAGCATTCGTTCTCTTTAAGAAAATATTCATTTGTTTTTTCAAGACTATTTCAAAGGCTTTCGATAGGTAAGGAAGTATTGCAATTGGTCTAAACCAGTGTCGGGCAAAACAATACATAAACATGCAAGCTTGTGTCTGTGTCCATGAGAGAGCGACAGCGCTGGTTTTATTTACACTGTAAATAAAATGCATTTTTTTTATGTTTTATTTATATAATTGTAATTATTATGATTTATAATTATAATTATTATTATCATTTTTTATTATTTTAATTATTATCATCATCATCATCATCATCATCATCACCATCATCATCATCATCATCATCATCATCATCATCACCATCATCATCATCATCATCATCATCATCATCATCATCATCATCATCATCATCATCATCATCATCATCATCATCATCATCATCATCATCATCATCATCATCATCATCATCATCATCATCATCATCATCATCATCATCATCATCATCATCATCATCATCATCATCATCATCATCATCATCATCATCATCATCATCATCATCATCATCATCATCATCATCATCATCATCATCATCATCATCATCATCATCATCATCATCATCATCATCATCATCATCATCATCATCATCATCATCATCATCATCATCATCATCATCATCATCATCATCATCATCATCATCATCATCATCATCATCATCATCATCATCATCATCATCATCATCATCATCATCATCATCATCATCATCATCATCATCATCATCATCATCATCATCATCATCATCATCATCATCATCATCATCATCATCATCATCATCATCATCATCATCATCATCATCATCATCATCATCATCATCATCATCATCATCATCATCATCATCATCATCATCATCATCATCATCATCATCATCATCATCATCATCATCATCATCATCATCATCATCATCATCATCATCATCATCATCATCATCATCATCATCATCATCATCATCATCATCATCATCATCATCATCATCATCATCATCATCATCATCATCATCATCATCATCATCATCATCATCATCATCATCATCATCATCATCATCATCATCATCATCATCATCATCATCATCATCATCATCATCATCATCATCATCATCATCATCATCATCATCATCATCATCATCATCATCATCATCATCATCATCATCATCATCATCATCATCATCATCATCATCATCATCATCATCATCATCATCATCATCATCATCATCATCATCATTATTATTATTATTATTATTATTATTATTATTATTATTATTTTTATAGTAACTTTTCAAATTCTATTATATCGTCTATATTTATGTTGCCTTCATAACTTTTAATGCGCAGTAAATCTGAGATATGTTCCTCTGATAAACGGTTTCTAAATTTATGTTGGATAATTTTGAGGGTTGAAAATCCAACCTCGCAATCGTATGAGGAACTGAACATAGAATATATTTTGAAGATTTCATGTTTAATATTTGGATATGTTTCCTCTCTTACCTGTTTCCAAAAATGTTGACCCATTTCCAAGGGAAGGCTTATATCATTGCGCAGCATTGTTAGCTCTGCGTGTATTTCTGTTGGTTGGTCGTTAATTTTGCAAATTAAAGGATTAAGGAGTGCGCACGTTAAAATTGTAACATACGTTTTTGCTAACTACTTATTTTACAAACGTAAGAAATAAAATTAAAATATGGCAATACCATTGTATTTAATGTTAGTTATAATTGAAATCATTTCTCTACATTTTTGTGACAGTAATAGTGAAAAATGGATAGTCAAAAAGAAGTTAGAAAAACCATACTTAAAATATCACAAGAAAATCCAAATTGGAATTTTAAACAAATAGCAAAAACAGCTAAAGTCTCCCGACAAACTGTTTCCCGCGTCTTAAAAAACTTTAAGCAAACCATCAGTGCTGACCGAAAGCCTGGATCTGGCAGAAAATATGGATCTGGAGATGTTAAAAAGGCCAAAAAAGTCTTAGGAATCTTAAGCAAGGCTCCGAACACATCAGGAAGGAAAGCAGTTCTTATCGCGAATTGTTCAGAAGCATTTGTCCGAAAAGTGAAAACAACCGCTGGATTAAGATCATATAAGGTCCAAAAAGTCCCCGATCGGAATGCTAAAAAAGATTCCGAGGCAAAAAAACGAGCGAGAAAACTTTATTCAAATTTTATTCAAAAATTTCAATGTTGCATCATGGATGACGAAACATATGTTTTGGCAGACTTTTCACAGCTTCCAGGTCAGGACTATTATGTAGCAGACCGCCGGGGAAATGTATCAGAGACGTACAGGACCCAAAAAATAACCAAGTTTCCGAAAAAATTTCTTGTGTGGCAAACAATTTGTAGTTGTGGCAAAAGAAGTCAGCCATTCGTGACATCCGGGTCGATAAATGGGGAAATTTATATAAAAGAATGCTTGCAAAAAAGATTGCGACCATTCCTAAATCAACACAAGGTGTCTAACTACTTTTGGCCAGATCTGGCGTCATGCCATTATGGAAAAATAGCACAAGAGTGGTACTCAAAAAATAACATAAATATTGTACCAAGAGAGGCAAATCCACCAAACTGTCCACAGCTTAGACCAGTAGAAAGATATTGGGCTCTCATAAAAAGGAGAATGAAGGAGACAAAAGCAGTGTCTAAGGACCTTAAAGATTTTAAAAGAAAGTGGACTTTAGCATCAAAAAAAATTCCTGAATGTACCATAAAGACCTTGATGGAAGGCGTTCCGGTAAAAGTGAAAAATTTTGCTTTTAATAAAGATTTTTGAAATTTTTGTATTTACATTAACAATTAGCATGAAATGAAGTTTAATAAATTGCTTTTATTTTTTAACATATTTTCATGGTTTACTTAATTTTTTTATTTTTCAATGTTACATATTTTACGTGCGCACTCCTTATTATGCAATTCAATTGCGGTTTTAATTATCTGAAAATCTTGAAATCTTTTGTTATAATTTATTAATAACTCTTCAACAATCCTTGTATAGTCTATTAATTTATTAAAATTTAAATTATCTGACCATATTATCCTGGTTTTATCCAAATTGGACAGATCATTATTTTTTAATTGAATTATTAAAATATTTAGTTTGCGCTCAAAGTGTTCTACAATAGGCACTAGCTCAAAAATATGTCTGTTTTTACCCTGCAGTGACAGATTTAATTGATTTAATAAAAGAGTAAGGTCGCATAAAAAGGCTAAGTCTAATAAAAAATCTTTATTCTTAAGATTTGAAATTAAATCATCCGATTTTGAAAAGAAATTTTGTTCCAAAAACAGTAAAACTTCATTCCTCAAATCAAAAAGGCGTTGCAAGCTCCTACCACGGCTAAGCCAACGAACCTCTGTGAACAAAATTAAATCACCAAACTCGGCATCAAGTTCATCGAGAAAATCTTTAACTCTTTCGAAAAAAGCGACTGCTGATGGATAATGCAATGAAAAGCTGGAATTTTTATATTATTTTTCATTAACCAACCTATCAGCCCTTGATTTTTTCCAGTCATCACTCTGGCTCCATCAGTACAAATCGCAGTCAACTTTTTTTTGTTAAAAAGTGAAAAAACATTTTGTTGTAGTATTTTAAAGAGGTTTTCGCCTGTAACAAGCCCATGCATTGAAACAACGGAGAGTATTTCCTCTGTTGTTTGTAAGTTTTCATCAACTGACTTAACACATATGATTAATACGCTTAAGTTATTTATGTCCGTGCTCTCGTCAAGACATATAGAAAAAAATTTGCAGTTTAATAACCTTTGCTTAGTGGTAAAATATAAATATTTACAAATAACTTCCGTCCGGCGAGTTATTGTTCGTCTGGATAAACGTATTTGTTCTACAATTTGTTGCATTTCATTTCCTTGCTCCCCAAAAAAACTGAAAACAACCTGACTTAATTCTTTAAAAAACATACCATCTTCATACGGTCGGCATTTTTTTGCCAAGGCCAATGACACAGCATAGGATGCCTTTTTAAATTGTAATGAAGAAATATTATGATGAATATAAGAATTATTTATATTTTGATTAAAATCATCAGCAATAAACCTTAAAAAATATTTAGCTTTTAATTCGAAAAGCTTTAGTTTTCGTTCTTCTCCTAAAATTAAATTGAATTGTGCGTGACAAACCGAGTAATGCCTTTGCACATACATCAATACGGAACGAGAAACAGTGCGTTCGCATATAAGACATTGCGCTACAGCGTTTGTATTTTCTATAAAAAAGAAATCTAGCATCCATTTATCATTAAACATTTTTCTCTCTGTAGTTGCGAAGCGAGCAGAAGCGAGTTCTTGCCTTCTTGAATGCTTAACGTCAACTGACATGATTTGAATAGCAAAATTAAGCTCACAGCTTCTCATAAGCACGAACCAAAGTCATAACTCGGCTACTGTTCGTACGCCACACGAAATTTTTATTGTGTACATGTGAAAACATTGACGTCGGCAGCAAATCTAGCTCAATCACATGTGAATAGGTTTTTCAATTTTGCCCGACACTGGTCTAAACTCATTGTTTGATTTCGAAATTGGTATTATTTTGGCTGACTTCCAGCTGATTGGAAAGGTCGAAGTAGTGAAAATTGTTTTATAGATATGTGTTTTGTACGGTAACAGTTTTGGCATTAAGATTTTTAGAAGTTTTGGATGTATAGCATCAAAGCCAATTGCATTAGATTTAACTTCATAAAAACATTTTAACACATCGTACTGGCTTACGCAGGCGAAATCGAAATTGTTTTTTGAGTTCAGAACAGACGAAAAATTATCATAACAATCTGATTCCACTGTCGGAATAGATAAATTGCAAAATTTTTCGTTTAATAGATCGACATCAATTTCATCGCCGATGTCAGTGATATGTTTACCAATACCTATGTCACGTATGCGTTGCCATTTTTCTTTGCTACCGCGGCTGTTCTAAACTCTTCAGTATAAAATTCTAATTTTGCTTTCTTTACACTTTTAGTTACGCCACTTTTGAGCTTATTGTACGTTTGATGTTACTCCGGTATTTTATACCGTCTCCAGCGATTATATGCTGCATTCCTTTCTATAATTTTTTGTTGTAATCCGGCATTAAACTAAGGTCGCTCCTTGTGCTTGCTTGTTTTGTTTCAAAAAGGGACCAGTTGTTCAAAAAGATTGCATATATTGATTTGAATAAAATTTACCATTTCCTCGACTGATGCCATGTGGAAGATATTATTCCAAAACAACATTTGATACTTGAAAATTTAATTGTTCATAATTAATGTTTCTAAAATCCCGATAGCAAAACGTTTGCGGGTTAGAGCTCATGGCAAAATCGTAAGAAAGGAATATTAAATCATGTTTTGAAAAAACTGGTACTGGAATTTGATCATATAATTGTACTTTAGTTGAGTCATTTACAAAAAAAAAAACATCTAAGAGTGTGTTCGACGATTTGGTAAAATGGGTTGGTTGGTAAAAATGAAATAAAAATTTAAAAAAACTAAATAAATACAATAACAATAAATAGTATAAAATACTCGCATTAAGGTATAACATTGTCCACCCATGATGTTTGTCGTCGGCGATTATGGTACTCTTACTGTTGTTGTTTCTTTTAAGGTATAATATACGTGTAAATTTTTCGAAAAAAAAAAAAATTTTTTTTTGTTTAATGTGTTTATAGTTTTAAGAATATACATACACATTTTTAAATCAATATTAAAAAAAAAATAGAAGTTATAACGGTTTTCGTTTACCTATGTCTAAGCTCCATACAACATAAAGGGTGATTTTTTTGAGGTTATGATTTTCATGCATTAGTATTTGACAGATCACGTGGGATTTCAGACATGGTGTCAAAGAGAAAGATGCTCAGTATGCTTTGACATTTCATCATGAATAGACTTACTAACGAGCAACGCTTGCAAATCATTGAATTTTATTACCAAAATCAGTGTTCGGTTCGAAATGTGTTTTATCGACAAATTTTGTTCAGCGATGAGGCTCATTTCTGGTTGAATGGCTACGTAAATAAGCAAAATTGCCGCATTTGGAGTGAAGAGCAACCAGAAGCCGTTCAAGAACTGGCCATGCATCCCGAAAAATGCACTGTTTGGTGTGGTTTGTACGCTGGTGGAATCATTGGACCGTATTTTTTCAAAGATGCTGTTGGACGCAACGTTACGGTGAATGGTGATCGCTATCGTTCGATGCTAACAAACTTTTTGTTGCCAAAAATGGAAGAACTGAACTTGGTTGACATGTGGTTTCAACAAGATGGCGCTACATGCCACACATCTCGCGATTCTATGGCCATTTTGAGGGAAAACTTCGGAGAACAATTAATCTCAAGAAATGGACCGGTAAGTTGGCCACCAAGATCATGCGATTTGACGCCTTTAGACTATTTTTTGTGGGGCTACGTCAAGTCTAAAGTCTACAGAAATAAGCCAGCAACTATTCCAGCTTTGGAAGACAACATTTCCGAAGAAATTCGGGCTATTCCGGCCGAAATGCTCGAAAAAGTTGCCCAAAATTGGACTTTCCGAATGGACCACCTAAGACGCAGCCGCGGTCAACATTTAAATGAAATTATCTTCAAAAAGTAAATGTCATGGACCAATCTAACGTTTCAAATAAAGAACCGATGAGATTTTGCAAATTTTATGCGTTTTTTTTAAAAAAAAAGTTATCAGGCACTTAAAAAATCACTCTTTATAAAAAACTTTAAACACGATTTCCTCGAAACTAGTTTTTTAAAACGGTTCGATAGATAACTCAAAATCCATTGGTTCAATTTCAATGATTTTTTTGCATTTTGTTTTTTATTTTGTCCTTTAAGCATCCCCTCTAAATTCACGATTTTTTTTGTTTTTTTTTTTTTATATAAACAAAAAGCGCGTAAAAATGTATCTATTTTTCGAACTTCTTACTTTAACTTCCGCCATAATTAAAAAAAAGACCCCGGGGGTCTTGCGTAGGGGGGATGCTTAATATATGGTATATGCTTTAAAATGTCATTCGAATTTTTTATTTCCGATACATGTGAAAGGCCATATCCATCGAATCGTTTTGGATGTTTTTTTCAATGCTATTTTCAGCGCCCTCTACATAAAAGCCAAAACTGTAGTTAAAAAAAAAAGTATTTATAAAAGTTTTATAAAGTATTTTTTATTACAATAACCTGTATAAATTTAAAAAAAAAAATAATAACTCCTTATATCTAAAAAAATTATTTTAAAACAGCTCCTGTTTTTGGTTGTTACACGTATATTATACCTTAAGCTGACATATGACGATTAGGTTCGCCTCGAAAAACTCTTGATGTTGTTGTTGTAATTCTGCTTGCACACTTGTGTTAGCTGAATTGCTGGCGTTATGTTGCGATCGAACATGTTGGTCTAATGCATGCAGAGAGTTGACGCGAGTGTAATAAGTATCATTACTACATTTAACGTGTACGATCCCACGTCTGACAAACGCTGCTGAGAGCTGTTTTTGTTTTTTGTATTTTAATGCAGCTTTTAGAATAAAGTGGTTTTCTTTTGTTAGCTTTCATTAAAGTAAATTGGGACATCAGAATTAAAACCAGCATGTATTGAGCGGAGAGGATTGTAGTTATTTTATTAGCGCGTCGGAAATATTGTATTGCCTTCAGTAGGAAATGTTTGTCATGCGGGGAGCACAATCGTAAAATCACTGCAGTCTGTTTTTGATTGAAAATTGTTTTAGGGGATGAAAACATTTCATCTTCTCTCAACTCTCTTGGGCATCGACGCAATGTTGGTTGCTTAACCCTTTTATACAGGTACTACCATGGGAAGTGTTCAAGGGAGATACATGACCTCACGCCATCAGCTCGTGTGTTTCCCAGGTCCACTCAGATGGGCAGCGCACCAAGCCCATCCCTATACCATTGCCTTGATGCCCAATAGAACCGCGCATTACAGAGATAATTCGTTATTCGGTCGTACAATAAAATTGTGCAACAATCTCCCTGCGAGCGTGTTCCCCGGCAATTTTAAGCTATGTAAATTTAAAACTAATCTTCACCGACACTACTCCATCTTTCCACCCTCCAACTAACTATCACCGAATCAACACAATGCTTTCGCATTTATAGGGGGCATCCCCTGAGCGTTGGTTTAGTCTAAAAAAAAAAAAGTTTCAGTCTTTTGTCACTTCTTAAATTCTTCAAATGAAAGTGAGTAGCGTTGGCATAATTTCCCTTAATATTAAATCCAACTTTTTTGGATTGTTGTGTTGAGACGTTATCTCCAAACCATAGCAGAGTACGCTGTTGTGATTGCCCCTTCAAACCAAGAGTTTCTGCGGCATCTTCTTCTAGCAGGGATAGAGACGATCCCTCATCAAACATGGCATAACTGGACATGCTACCTTTAGGACCACAAAGTGTGATGGGCAGAATTTTAAATAGATGTCCAAACTGATAATGTGAGCGACAGTTGAGAACGTGGTTACGTTTCTGCTCCTGCGGTGGCAATTTTAAATTATTGTGAAGAAGTTTGTAATGCATGCGTTTGCAATCATCGATACCACAAACAATTTTCCTACGGCATTGCTCCAACCCATGCCTTTTGCACAGACAGGCAAAACATAATAAATTTTTCTTAACAAACTCCCATCTTTTGCAGATTTTAAGAATCTTAAAATCAGCGCATTTAGAAAGTTTATGAGTTTGGCTGCACTGAATGCATCTGGAACGCGTGTCACTTACACCTTGATCGTTTATGCTCTCATTGCTGCACAAAACTCTGCGCACTGCACCAGGTATGACTTGTAAATTTGAATGCGTAGCGCGCGGCGGCTGTGCCGTGGGCAGTGAGTTTGAACGAATATTAGCTATCGAACTTGTACATGACATAAGACTGATTACCTTGGCTAAATCACTCACCCAATTAGCAAATGACTCAATTGTTGGATATGGCACAATAACAGCGGCATGTTGTGCCCATTCATATTGCTTTGACTGAGGCAAGTTAACAACAAGAAGATCAAGCAGCATAGGATGTTGCTGAAATTGGCTTGATTTAAAAAGTGCAACAATATTCCTTACCTTATTGGCGAAAGGCAAAATATTTTCCAGACGATTGTCAAATATTTGAGAAAATTGTTGAATATTTTCCATTTGGGTTCGTATCAAGAGCTCAGGGCGTCCATAATTGAATTCAAGCTCACTCATTATCTGCGAAACATTATCTGGAAATATCATATCATCATGGTCATGTGTTTGGGTGTTTGTGCCAAAAAATGTCGGGTTTTATTTCCAAATATTTGAAATGGAAGAAAGACCCTAAAAAAAAAAATTTGGAACTTGGACCCGAAAAAACGGGCATTTTTACCAAATTAAAATAAGGAAAAAACACCCGAATTTTTGTTTAACAAATACTTGCGAAATTTTAATTAGTTTTTATTACTGTTATGTAGATCAGCTTGTCCAAACTTGTTCTCTGCAAGCTCGTTTACAATTTTATTTCAAAAATATTGCATCGAATCATTGAAGATTGCAAAAAAACACATTGCCGAAGCGCTGATATATGAGACCTTGTGTTCTAAAGTGGGTTAAGATACATTTTTGATATGTTTTTTTCGTTGAAAAATATCATGAGACTAAAATTTTGAATGGAGAAAAAGTATTAACAAAATCTAAAACAAGAGGATATACAATCATTTGAAGATAAATACTATTTATTTCTTTTTTATTTTAATATAGTTATTTATTTACCACTGTTATTAAAACATGAAATAATAACACAAAAACTATTATTAGAATTATTATTGCAACGATAAAAGATAATGGGTAAGCTGATTTTTAAATTGCACTACTTCGTTACTAATCAATCTTAATTGTGTAGGAAGTTCGTTAAATTTAAAAATTGAATTCATTTTAATTTTATATAATCTCATACTTAAAAAGCTATAAAAACATTTCGTACAAGGGAAAAATACTGATTCTTTCTCAAAACAACAAGTTTCTTTGGTTATCAAAAAATTTCAAAAAGAAAAAATGACGGTGGTGGTCATGGGGGGGAGCAGGGCGCGGGGCGACGGGTGGCGCGTGCGATCCGTCGCACTACGCGTAATCCGCCGTGCCGCGATACGCTGGTCATGTCAACATCAGCGGCGTCACTTACAAACTCTTACACTTCTTACAAAATGCCAATCAATTGGGCAATACAAACATTTTCCCTTTTTACATATCTTTACCAACGCAGCAATTAAGCATATTTCTTAACACTTCATTTTAATAACACACATTTCATTCATTAATTGCTAAACTCTTACAAACCCATATTTCATTCATAAGTTGCTAAACACTTTTGTCAAACTCGAAAACAAAAGTGTCACATTGCACATTGCACATTGCTGCATTGCACTGCACAACCCATATCATTTATTTTTATTGCCAAACCCATTTGCCAGTTTGACCGAATATCGGCAACAACAAACAGAATATCATATTACAATTTCAATTGCACCAACAGACCCAAAAATCCACTTAAGTGTAGTTTCATAAATGTTTTGAAATCTTCGCTGCAATACAAGAATGCAACGAAGAAAAGAGAAAGAATAGAGTTAATGTGTAGAAGTAAGTTTCACATATATATTTAACATATCAATATAGAAATTATGTAAGAAAATATGTATTAGTCAACTTCTTTCATATATTTTAAGTATCAAACATTCTGTTAGTTTTAAGAAAGTTCAGTTCCATTTTACATCATCAATAAAGCAGTCGTTTAAAATAAAAAACAGAATTTGTTTTTTTTAAAGTCGTTCGGAAGAAAAAACATAAGTGGCGCAGTCGAAACGGAATAAAAATCAAAAGATTTTTATAAAATAACTTTAAGCTCTAAAGTCTCGAATTCAAAATCGAAAAATTTTAAACGTGTTAGAAAGCAAAAGATATATAGTGAAAAAGTGGAACTCACTTAAATCTTAAGATTTATTTTACCGTACTTGTTCGAATCCAAAGATTTGTCTTAAAGTTGTGACCACAAAATAAAAACAAAAAACAAACAAGTTGACTATTAAGTGCCTATGCCTAAGCTTGGAAAAACTAAAGCTAGATTACAACAATATCAAAAACCGACCAATATGTTGAACAACGAACAGCAGGCATTCACCACAACAGCTCAACAGGTTCCAGCATCAGATATCATTAGGGAAGCAGCTAGAATAAAGGAATTCCATGGAACTAAAGATTATGATCTATCGGCGTTCATAAGAGAGGTGGAATTAATACTCCCTCTCTTCGATGAAAATCCCACCCTTAAGGAATTCATATTCCAACGACACGTAAGGACAAAAATCCAAGGCCCAGCACTCCAAACAATAAGAACACTTGGAAGTAACCCAACATGGAAGGAAAGCAAGGAAGAACTAGTGAGGAATTTTGGAGTTAAGGAGACGTATCATAACCTATATCACCAAGCAATAAACATAAAAAGCCGCAATGTAAGTGAATATTTTTATAAATTAAGAGCTATATTAGATAAGCTGAACACCAAGTACGACTTCGATGTTACAAAACCGGTCGAATTTTCGCCGGAAATAAATGAGTCTATTATATTGAAAACTTTTGTAAGCGGCATAGACGCAAATCTAGCAAGTATAATTTACAGTAGAGACATTAGAAATCTAAGACATGCATACTATACTTTAGAAGAAACGGGTATTCTTGACCAATACGAAAGAAAAACTTACAATTAATACGGCAATTATAGACAAGACTCATATACTGAAGGCAATCCATTTAGACAACACAGTAACTCTGTAAATCTAAATAACCAAAATAACCAAACTCCATTTAGACAGGACGCAAACTCGGGACAACTTCGACAAAACAGGCAATTAGATTCGCTCAGACAAATTTCTTCCAATAATGCTCATGATCAGCAAAGCTGGAATCCAATTCAAAATTCAAATTTTAACAATAGAAATTCGAGACAATTTCAACAAAACTCAAATATAAATTATAATAACAGAAATTCAGGACAGACTAGGAACAGTAGATCTCAGCCAATGGATGAAGACCATCTTCAACAAGAAGAGGTAAATTTTCAATTACCGGAGGAGAACCTCATTTACCGATAATAGAAGTGACTGTAGGAGACGAGAAAATAAAGTGCTTGATCGACACAGGATCAACAACGACTCTCATTAGCGAAGACAAACTGACAAACTACAAAAGAATTAAACTGAAGGACAATTTACAATTTAATACACTAAGTGGACAGGCAATAATAAGTCACGAAATTATAACAGAACTACCAAAAGAGTTCAATGAAAAAAAATACTTGAGCTGGAAATTGACAAAATTTAAAAATAAGAGATTCGATGCTCTTATTGGACAAAACATACTTGCACCAATGCAAGCAATAATTAATTTAGAAGAGGGATACATAGAAATCAATAAGGTAAAAACTAAATTTTTAAATTTATGTCCGTATAAATTTGAGGAAATTTATACACTTGAAAATGCGTATATCGACCAAAGTGTCATAGATAAATTGCATAGAACAGATATGAACTCTAAAGAGGTAAGAAAATTAACATATCTAATAAATAAGCATCAAGACTTATTTTATCAAGAAGGACAAACACTTACTCACACTCACGAAATACAGCATGAAATAGTGACTACAACAAGTAGGCCTCTTTACTCAAAAATATATAGATACCCGCAAATACACGAGACTGAAATTAACAAACAAATAAAAGATATGTTGGAGCAAGGAATAATAACGGAAAGCAACTCTCCATATAATTCACCGCTTTGGATCGTTCCAAAGAAAACTGACAACTCGGGCACAAAGAAATGGCGTATAGTCATCGATTACAGAAAACTTAACGAAGAAACTATAGCGAGAAATTTCCCATCCCAAATATTGAGAATATTTTAGAAAAACTAGGCAGGTCTCAATATTTTACAACTTAAGATTTAGCTAAAGGATTCCACCAAGTTTTAATAAGAAAATGTGACAGACAGAAGACAGCTTTTTCAACACCACTTGGCCATTACGAATTTACGAGAATGCCATTTGGACTCAAAAATGCCCCAGCTACGTTCCAAAGATTAATAAACTAAGTCCTTAGGGAATTTATAAACAAAATATGTGTCGTATACCTTGACGACATACTTATTTTTAGCACCTCGTTAGAAGAACACGTTGACAGCATAGAGAAAATCTTCAATAAATTAAGACAACACAACTTAAAAATTCAAGTAGACAAATGTAAATTCTTTGCAAGAGAAACGGAATACTTAGGGCATATTTTAACAACAGAAGGAGTCAAACCGAATGCTAGTAAAATTGAAAACATTCAAAAATTAAAACTCCCCGAAACAGCGAAACAAATTAAATCTTTTTTGGGAATAACAGGTTATTATAGAAAGTTCGTGAAAGATTATGCGAAAGTAGCTCACGGTATGACAAAATATTTAAAGAAAAACACAAAAATAAATAAACATGATTCACAATATATCGACTCATTTCAAAAATTGAAGCGATTTTTAACTGAAGCACCTATTCTCAAATATCCAGATTTTAATAAACGTTTTAAAATAGCCACAGATGCCAGCGACTTTGCTATTGGTGCAGTTCTTATTCAAAACGAACATCCAATTAGCTATGCAAGTATGACCCTCAACGGACATGAGAGAAAATACTCTACTACGGAGAAAGAACTTTTAGCTATTGTTTGGGCTGTTAATTATTTTAGGCCATATGTTTACGGACGAAATTTTGATTTAATTACTGATCATCAACCCTTGGACTGGTTGAAATACAAAAATACAGGTAAGGACATTAACCCTAGGCTACAACGTTGGTTATTAAGACTCGGAGAATATGACTTCGAAATGAATTACATAAAAGGCAAGGAAAATATAGCAGCTGATTTCATGAGCCGAATTAATGCAGACATAGGACAAATTAATTCTATTGACTCACCTAACCAACAAATAATAGTACAACCCGATGACAATATGAGTACAGATGCTACAATTCATTCTCAAGAAGAAGAACAGAATGACCATTTTTTTATATTAGACACCGTCGTGAACAGGTTCAACACTCAATTGATATTGGCAAATAATAAGGTTAGAGAAATAGAAGTTATTAATAATAAAAGAAAAATTTTTGTTAGTTCAGAAGACATTAGAAACAATTTTATGATAGATATATTCAGGAGGTATTTAAAACACGGAACAACAAGAATTTATTCGGAGGTGACTGACCATGAATACAATTTGGTACAGCAAAAACTCATAGAATTATTTGGCCCAACTTTGGAATTCTATAGATGTTCATATCATGCCAAGGATATGCTAAATGAGGATGATACATTTAAACAAATAGGAAAATACCATAAGCTCGAAACTGGACACGGAGGAATACATGCAAACTACGATGGACTGAAAAAACTAATTTCTTTTAACGACCTAAAGAAATTAATTCAGTAGTAAATAAATAATTGTGACACATGCAACAGAGCAAAATACGACAGAAATCCTTTAAAACCCAAATTTTTTTTAACAGAAACTCCGACAGATAAGAATCAAATTATCCATGTAGATGTCTACACAAACAAAAAACATAGTTTTATGTCTTTCATAGATAAATTTTCTAAGTATGCGGTTATACTTTACTTAGAAGATAGAAATAGTGCAACTCTAATAGAAAAGCTTAGACTCTACCTATCATTAAAAAGCAAACCAAATAAATTTGTAATATAACGAATTTAATTCTGTTAATGTTAGAGAGTTTATGAGGCAAGAAGAAATATTAGTACATTTTACTAAACCTAACAGCCATACGGGAAATTCGGACATAGAACGATTTCATAGCACAATGTCTGAAAAATTTAGAACATTAGAAGTAGAGAAATCGAACCTATCGACTCAAGAACGTATATTTAAATGTGTGGAATGGTACAATGGAGGACGATCCTCACAAGGCAATGCGTGAGGGTCAAGGGGGCGATCTTCACATGGCAACGTGTCTAACTGCATCAACCTGGTGAGGCCAGCATTATCCATGTCGGACTCATCTCAAGTCGACTCAAACCTCTGCGTGGTGTCCTCTAGAAACGGCAAACTGGCAACCGTTAGTTTGACGGCTAATCTGAGCGGCGGGCTCCCCCTGCCTTTAAAGGGTTGTGCGTTGGGTTTGATGCCCACCACGTAAAAACAAATTTCAATGAAACGACAAAGAAATAAGATAAAAATGATCCCCAAATCTGATGACGACTACCGCAAACGAAAAACTGACAATGATTTACGGATATGCACCTGGAACGTCCGAACCCTTAATTGGGATGGTGCCTCTATCCAACTGATAGATATCTTAGAAAGATACAAGGCTGATATCACTGCAATCCAAGAAATGCGATGGAAAGGACAGGGTTGCTCACGGCAAGCATCCTGTGATATCTACTACAGCGGCCATGCGGAGAAGCACGAATTTGGATGCGGATTCGTGGTTGGCAAGAGACTACGACATCATGTTCTGCGATTCACACCTGTGAACGAACGACTTGCCATAATCCGTGTCAAGGCAAGATTTTTCAACATAAGCCTGATTTGTGCGCACGCTCCGACAGAAGACAAAGACGATGAGACCAAAGACAGCTTCTACGAGCGCCTTGAAGATGCCTATGAGCGCAGCCCCCGCCACGACATAAAAATCGTGCTTGGTGACTTCAACCCCAAGGTGGGAAAAGAAAATATATTTGGTCCAACAGTCGGAAAGTTCAGCCTCCACGACAATACCTCCGATAACGGAATGAGGCTGATTGACTTTGCCGCAGCGCGAAACATGGTCGTTAGTAGCACTAGATTCAAGCATCTCGATATTCATAAAGCAACTTGGCTGTCTCCTGATCAAAAGACGCGTAACCAAATTGATCACGTTTTGATTGACGGAAGGCACTCTTCCAGTGTTTTAGATGTACGCACGATCCGTGGTGCCAATATAGACTCGGATCATTATCTTGTCGCAGCCAAGATCCGTACACGCCTGTGCGCAACGAAGAATGCGCGCAATCCAGCACAGAGAAAGCTAGACGTCGAAAAGCTGCAATCAAAACAAACAGCCGAAGACTTCGCTACTCGACTCTCACTCCTGCTTCAAGAAAGCACTCCTCCGATCGACGATATATGCGCGCAGTGGAATCACATTTCCCACTCTATGCGTACGGCTGCCGAAGAGGTGATAGGCTATCACCGCCCTCGCCGAAACCAGTGGCACGACCAAGAGTGTCGCGACGCCACTGCAGAAAAAGACGCCGCCTACAAAGCCACCCTGCAGTCGGTTGTAACGCGTGCTGCTAAAGAGCGATACAAAGAGAAGAGGAGGGAAGAGAGACGCATTTTCAGGCGAAAGAAAAGGGAAGCGGAAATGCGTGAGTGCGAGAAAATTGAGATGCATGGTGACAGGAATGAGGTCCGAAAATTTTTCGAAAAAATAAGACGCCTGGCCGATGGTTTCAAGACCGGGGCCTCTTCCTGCAAGGATAAAAATGGGAATCTAGTGACAGATATCCAGAGTACACTGATGATGTGGAGGGAACACTTCTCTAGGCTTCTGAATGGCGACGACGACAACAATCCCGCCAATAGAGATGATATTCCGGAATCCCCAATTTTGGACGACAGCGTTGAAGTTCCGCTGCCCGACCATAGTGAAGTCTTGAAAGCTATAGCTCGGCTTAAAAACAACAAAGCCGCAGGAGCCGATGGCTTACCTGCTGAGCTCTTCAAGAATGGAGGTGAAGCTCTATTTAAATGCACTCATGAGCTTCTATGCAGAATATGGTCGGAAGAATGCATTAGAAACGATTGGAACCTCAGTGTGCTCTGCCCAATCCACAAGAAAGGCGATCCCACAATTTGCGCCAGCTACCGTGGGATAAGCCTTCTGAATATCGGATATAAGGTCCTGTCGAGCGTACTATGTGAAAGACTGAAGCCCATCGTAAACCAGCTGATTGGACCTTATCAGTGTGGCTTCAGACCTGGTAAATCCACCATAGACCAGATATTTACGCTACGACAAATCTTGGAGAAGACCCTAGAAAAACAAATCGACACACACCATTTTTTTGTCGATTACAAAGCCGCCTTTGACAGTCCAATAAGGAATCATCTATATTCCACCATGTCTGAATTTGGTATTCCTGCAAAGCTCATCCGCCTTTGCAGAATGACACTGAGCAACACCAGCAGCACAGTTAAAATCGGGAAGGAGGTTTCAGACAAGGTGATTCCTTATCGTACGACTTTTTCAACCTAATGATGGAGAAGATCATCCGAGCTGCTGATTTGAGACGCAGCGGCACGATATTCTACAAAAGTATTATGCTGCTGGCGTATGCTGATGATATCGATATCATTGGCCATAATACGCGCGAAGTCAGCGCAGCATTCTCCAGGTTAGCGAAAGAGTCGAGTCGAATGGGTCTTGTAGTGAACGCAGATAAGACGAAATACCTAGTGTCAACAAATAAACAGTCCCAGCGTCTTGGAAACCACGTCACTGTTGACAACATCTCCTTCGAGGTTGTTAAGGACTTCGTCTACCTGGGATCCAGCGTAAACTCTTTCAACGATGTCAGTATTGAGATAAAGCGAAGGATAACTCTTGCCAACAGGTGTTACTTTGGGCTGAGTAGGCAATTGAGAAGCAGAGCCCTCTCTCGACGAACAAAACTCACGCTCTATAAGTCACTAATCATGCCCGTCCTATTATATGCAGCACAAACCTGGACGTTGAGCAGTTCTGATGAAAAGACTTTGGGAGCCTTCGAGAGAAAGATCCTTCGTAAGATCTTCGGTCCAATCTGCGTCAATGGCGAGTACCGAATTCGATGGAACCACGAGCTGTATGAGCTGTACGCTGACATAGACATAGTTAAGCGCATTAAAATCGAGCGGCTCCGCTGGCTAGGTCATGTTGAGCGAATGGAAAACGACGCTCCAGCGAAAAAAATATTCGATTCGGTGCCCGGTGGTGGTCAACGCAGAAGAGGACGCCCACATCTTCGTTGGAAGGATCAGGTGTTGGATAATCTGACTACATTTGGTGTTTCCAACTGGCGCCAGCAAGCGCAGAACAGAAATGGCTGGCGCAATTTCTTATACGAGGCCAAAACCGACTTACGGTTGTAAGCGCCATATAAGTAAGTAAGTAAGAGGCTTTATACATAACTTCCCCAGGGCCAGAGTTGGAATTCTCCTGAATTCTTTTATTTGTAATTTTTACTGTAATGGCTTTTTTCTTTCTAATAACTATTATTACAATAATGGCCACTGCCGCTATTGCAAGTACTAACTCCAATCCATATGATTTATTTTTATGAAATTTTAATTCCTTAATTGCTTGTATGTTTTCAAAGTTACTTACAATAATTTTCTCAAATGAAGGCTTAATTTCATATGAATGATTAAGCTTACTTACAGGATAAAAGAATTTGTCATTTACAGTTTCCTTCTGGTTAAAAAATATTTCGCCTTCTATCTGTATTTTACAATTAGAAAATCTTATCATGTAATTTCCATTTAATACTAAATTTCTTTTATCACAATAATTTAAAACATTTATATTTACAGCATTTTTTACAAGTATTGTTTCATCATCTATTTGTTCTATTTTAGTTTTTTTGTTGAATATTAACTCACACTTCGTTTGATAGATACAATTTTTACTGCTTTTTAAATTTCTTAATATAGTATTTTTTTTATATTTATACGTAATATTATTAATTGTTACAACATATTCATTTATTTCTAAGTAATTGTCAGAAGGTAATGGAGTAATTAAATTCAAATCTGTTTCAACATAGGCCCCTATTAGGTACGACAACTCAACTTAAGTTGACGTGACTTAAGACACCTCAACTGAACTTTTTTGCCATATTACATATAACATACATTTTCAGTTGAGCTGTGGTGTAAAATTGCTTTTAATATTGGAGCATGATTACAACGAAATTTTGACACTTTCATTGAAATGAATCAGCTGTTCGCATTAATTTCAATTTTTGTGTATATGTATTTTGTTCACAAGTATGGAAGCAAGGAAATAGTAGAGCGGTAAGACATTTGGCTATAATGCCAGCAGTACGAGGATTAATCCTCTCATGTGACAAAGAATAAAATTTTTTTTGCTTTGTTTTTGTTTTTTTTTTTTTTTAACACATCTAGGACATCCAATGTAAATTTTAATATGAATTAGGTTTACTTAAAAAGCGCTCCAGGTGTGTGAAACGCTATGGCAGAAGCGCTTGCTAGGATGGAAGCGCTTCTTGAGTGCTGCTAAAAAATCGCTTAAAATATTTACAAATAGTTAAAAAAGCTCTTTTATAGGTTAGTCCAAGAAGCACTGTGTAAAAAAAAAAAAAAAAATACATAAAAACAAAGCGAGAAAACTTTATTCTTTCTCACATAATATATGTATTTATACTTTATTTTACTTACGTATTTTTATCCATTTTCACTCAATTAACAAAAAACAATAAACAAATAAATAGTTCGTATGAAAAAGACGATAGCGTACCGACTACAATTATTGGCACTCAAAAATTTGGCACCAATTTTTGGCACCCTTTACTTTAATAGCATTTATGAAATATCGTTAAAGTCCAGTTGTTTATGAATTCTACTTTTCTAATTCTGTAGTTTTTGCCTCTCTTAGTTCTCAATTGTGTAATAACATTAAGAAGTTCATTTGCTTGTAAACTTCGAAGCTGCAAAAGTGTTTTCATCGTCAGTGAAAAACAAGTTTTACAGTGTTGATATCAATAGCAAACCGAAATTTGATGAGTACTGCTTCTTATTTGTTTATGGATTTTTTATGTAGACGCGTTTGATTTTTTTGATTAATTAAACATTAAATAGTTTATTTTAATCTTAATATCTAAGTTTATACCGCATGATTGTAATTAAACGTGGGTGCCAATAATTGATTCCAAAAAAACAAAAATTCAATTATTGGCAGGGGGTGCCAATAACTGAATTTGATGTTACTACAATAACTGGCACTTCCAGTCATTATACTTTTTTTAATGCCAATAATTGAATATTTTCTTTTTTCAGAATAGTAATTTAAAATGCAAAAAAAAAAAAATGGGAAAGTACGTTGAAAGTATTTTACAAAAAGCCCTGTCAGCAATTAGAAATGGCAAAATTTCTAAAAAATCTGCAGCAAAAAAATATGAGATACCACGTTCCACACTTCAACTTCGTCTGGGTCCAAAATTTTCTAAAATTCGACCAGGCCCACAAACTGTTTTGAGTGAGACGGAAGAAAACGCAATTGTGGAATGGGTCAAAGTCTTCCAATGGAAAGGGTTTCCTAAAAGGAAGGAAGATATATTTCTTGCTATAAAAGATATTCTCGAAGCGAATAAGCGTGATCACCCATTTGGGGAAGAAAATGTGGAAGGCAAAGAATGGTTTACATTAGAGTTGGGCAAATGGAGCACATTATGCACAGGCGCACAATTTACGCCAACTGTGCGACGCAGGCGCACAATATGCGACAGAGCTTGCTGACTGCGTGCTAAGTGTGCTAGATGGGGGGTGGCGGTTGTCATGACTTGGGTGAAAGAGTGAAAAATTGAGCGAAGAAGAAGCGAATAAGAGAGTACCACTGAGCGCATTATGATTTTCGCTAAGCAGACTCTCATACAAGCCTTGCCACTATTTTTTTCGGAATACAAACTTGATATATTTTTAATTCAATTAGATAAGGTAGGATTGAAAAATTTCAGAATTTCAAACAATTAAGAATTAACTCAAACAAAAATTATTGTGAGCAACTTATTATTTGCTCACTTAGTACAATTTTAGCAACTCTGACATAAAATTAATTCACTTCAAAACAACCCTAAAAAACAAATTCTTGGATTTTACATTTTGTAAACCAACTTGTATATATTTTTTTTTTTAATTCATATAGTGACAACTGAAGGTAACAATGCATGTATTTTTTTTTATGGTAAACTTTGTTGGTACATAGGTTGCAAACAAATTTGGGGCAGTAACAATTTCAGTAAAAATTTGGTAAAATAAAATGTCTTAAGTGGCAACGCTGGTCTGCATTGCAAAAATCTTAATTGCTCTTAGTACCGACCAAAACCAATGTTGCTTGCTCAGTGATTTCAAATAAAGGGCATTTTATAACTACTAGTTAATATTCGGCACATAATGCAGATACCGGTTTTGAGTGTGCATTTTTTACTTAAAGCCAGAAAGTTTTAGTTATCTTTTCACTTTTAAAATTGTTAACAAAAAACTATTTTTTAGGCTTTTATTTTTTTAAAGCAAAAATAAAAATAAAAATTCTTTTGGAAAACAATTTATTAAATGCACCTGAAGACCATGACCTGATTGGTCAACAAATAACATGGATGTTTGTAGCTACGTCAAATAAAAATAATCTCTTTTTAAGAAATCATCATCTTAATATGCAGAAAATGCAACACTTGCTTTTCTTAAGACTATTCTCTCACTCTCACACTTTCTATAAATCTAAGCTCTGAGTTCTTTCACAGCTTTCCGTTCTCCTTTCCGATTCACACCCGAATTCATCCAGCAGGCAAGTTGGCGCACACTGGCGCCCACTGCCGCAGAATGTTCGTCAGATATGCCCGTCCCTAGTTTAGATAATTTTTAAGAAATAAAGAAAACGATGCCGGAAGATTGGGCTACGGAATAAGTGACAACGGTTGGATGACGAAACAAACTTTTTATGAATTTTTACTTTGAAAAATAAAGAATTTGTTTTTATGAATTAAAAAATAAAAATATTAATAAACAACCAGCTACCAGTTGGGTGCCAATCATTACGTTTTTGTGAGTACGAATGATTGTGGTAATATGCCAATAATTATAGTTTTTAAACTGCCAATAATTGTACTCAAGTGCCAACGATTATAGTAATTAATATGGCAATAATTGTATTGACGTGCCAATAATTGTGGTTTTATAAAGACTTTTCTCATTTTGATTATCACTAAACGCAGAGAGATCGTATGAATATGTTCAAAATCAATTCTAATACAGAATTTCCTAAAATATAAAATAAAATTCCAAAGAGAACATTCACTTAAAAACTGAATGTATGCTACAGCTTTGAAGGCAAAATTTCCTTATGGGTGCCAATGATTGTAGTCGGTACGCTATACAACTAACTCAAATCAGATGTAAGTTTTTAACAGTCCTTACACTCGACACAGAGTTGCATTGTTAAACATAATACCACAAAAAATACATACACATCTCTGAGATACATACTTGTCAGACGACAGACACGTATGTACCTCAAATGTGTAATAGACAATACAAATTTACAAATTACACACTCAACTTAAGTTGAGTTGTCGTACCTAATAGGGGCCATAATTCTTTGGAATTTTAATAGCTATAATTATTGAATCATTTTTATATGTCATAATTCCGACATTAATTAATTTTAATTTGTAAAAATCTACATCATAAGTTTGAATTTCGTTTGCTGTTAATATGCCAGGATGTAAGATATTGTATTTAATTGAAGCCATATTGTCCTGAATTACATCAATTTTACTTTCAATATATTGAAGTTTTATCATGTTATCTGTATATAATACATGATGTGCAATTTCTAAATTTTTTTCTTTTATTTGGTTGAGTGAGTTTTTAATTGTTTCTCTATCGCTCTCTATAGCATCTTTCAAAACTTCAAATGTATCATTGAAATGTGTATTTATTAATACCTGGTTATTAACTGTTATGATGTTATGGTTATTTTTCTCGGTAACATCTATATGAGGTAAAATTTCTTCTCTATCGGTATCATCTAATAAGCCAAACAATCACTTATCTATTTTACCTACAAAATTAAACAATCCTCTTTTCTTTCTACCGGCTTCTTTTGGTGTAATGGTTTCTATTTTAGACTTAAGTATTTCAACTTTACTTAACAATATATTCTTATTATTGATATCGATAGCTTTTATATTTTCCTCAATTTGATTAACAATATTTGTAATTTCTTTCGGATATGAATGATATGAACTACAGTAATTGTTTGGTTAACTATTTCTATTACTTGCATCCTTATTGGTATATACCCGGCTTGTTCGTTAATTGGTATTACCTGAAGAAATCCTTGAACTGCTGCTACTATTGCCAGTATGGTCATTGTGAATATCGGTACCTGCAAATTTTAACGGTCTTTTAATATTCGAATAGTGTACATTATGTAGTGGTAATATTTTATAATACGGCTCATCTTTGTGTCTTAGTCGTTTATAATTTCTAACTGGTCCACTAGGTCTATCCTCAATATATGATTCCCTATCAAATTTCATTTTTGTAATTTTATTTTCTTTACTTAGATTTACTCTTTCCACTAACATGCATACTTCGACAACTTCTTTTGCTTCTATTGGTGTGCATTTGATTGTTGAGTGATATCGATTATTATAATTTTTTATAGCAATCTGCATCTTCATTTCTACCGTGAGTTCATTATCTTCAATTGCATTTATTTTTTCAATAAGTGTTGAGTGTAATCGCTCTATATCTGCGTTTCCTGTACGTGCATTTGGTGTTGTGAAATGTGATTCGACCTGCTCTGCGTTGAGATATGCTAAAATTTGTTGTGATTTAAATTCGTTGTCCATGATAACTTTATTTGGTTTTTCAAATTTAGCAAAATGCTCTATCATTATTTCTTTTTTTGCTATCCAATTGGATTCTTTTGTGTGGTATAATGATAATTGTTTATGCAATTCTTCCTCAGTGCGAATATCAATTGCTCTTTGAGTTGCCTTTACGAATTTTATATGATTCGCATTAGCAAATAATGCGATTATGATTAGTTGCACTTTGTGATAATCACTATCGGACACTTCAGCATAAATGCCTACATGGTCTGATTTAATATTTTCTTTTAAAATATCTTTGATTTTAGTTTCGCTTTCTGTTGGATTTATTTCAATTATTTTTCGCTTATGAAACAGTGTGATTTCCTCACCGGGGTTGTATGTTAAAATAATTTATGTTTTATATTTGTTAATTATTTCGTCTCTTATACATATGCCTATTTGCTCTAATTGCTCTTCATATGCAGAATGA
This sequence comes from Pherbina coryleti, assembly GCA_943735915.1. Lineage (NCBI taxonomy): Eukaryota > Metazoa > Arthropoda > Insecta > Diptera > Sciomyzidae > Pherbina > Pherbina coryleti. The sequence continues at coordinate 91,985,497 of OX030948.1, forward strand.
GCAGTATCGGATATCTCAAAATTAGATTCGCTGTCGTTATTTTTATTTATGAGTGATGCATTTTGTTGCCTACTCAGAAAATCTGCCACTTTATTTTGGCTTCCTTTTAGATATTCTATTTCATAGTTATACTCTTGCAATTTCAGCAACCATCGTTGATGGCGTGGTGCGAAATCTGTGCCTTTATACTTGCTGTTTAGATATTTAATAGGAGCATGGTCTGTCACAATTTTAAATTTATTTCCATATAAATAAGGTCTAAAATAATTAACTGCATATATTATGGATAAAAAATCTTTATCAGTAGTACTATAGTTTTTTTCATGTGAATTTAATGTTCTTGATACATAGCACACCGGTTGGCCCTGCTGTGATAAAGCTGCGCCAATTGCATAATCACTTGCATCTGTCGTTACAACAAAGGGTTTATCAAATTCTGGATATTTTAAAATGGGGGGTGAACTTATTAGGGTTTTCAAATTTTCAAATGCAGTTATATACTGTGGATCATTTGTATTGATTTTACATCATTTTTTAAGGCATTTAATTATTGGATAAGCGATCTTCGAATAATTTTTTATAAACTTTCTATAAAAGGCTGTTGCGCCTAGAAAACTTTTAATTTGTTTCTCTGATCTGGGCAATAAGATTTCTTGAATGGCTTTTACTTTTTCGGAGTTCGGTTTTATACCGTCCTTTGATAAAATATGACCTAAAAATGGTGTATCCCTTTTTATAAAACAACATTTATCTGTCTGTATTTTTAAATTGTGAAGTTGGAGTTTGGCAAATATTTTTTTTAATGAATTTTCGTGTTCTTCTAGTATTGTTGAAAATATTAGTATATCATCAAGATACACCACACAAATTTTGTTAATATACTCTCGTAGAATTTCGTTCGTAAGCCTTTGAAAAGTTGCCGGAGCATTTTTCAATCCAAAGGGCATTCGAATGAATTCATATAGGCCTGAAGGGGTTATGAAAGCAGTTTTTTCAATATCTTCTTCTGCAACTAGTATTTGATGGTATCCTTTAGCCAAATCGATGGTGCTAAAGTATCGAGCTTTGCCCAATTTGTCTAGTATGCTATCAATGTTGGGTAAAGGATACTTATCGTCGATAGTAATCTGGTTTAATCTTCTATAGGCTACGACAATCCAAAATTTTTTATACCAGGATTATCTTTTTTCTTGGCACTACAATAATTGGTGAACTGTATCTACTTTTGCTTTTGCGAATTATCCATTGCCTGCCCTGCCTTTCCATTTCTTCCATTTGTCTACGTACTTCAGTGTCATGTTTCGGTGGATAACGATAAAGTTTAGAATTAATTTGCTCGTTTGTTGTTGTTTTTATTTCGAGCACAACTGTTTTTGTATTTGTGAGATTATCGCCTTCTCTATATAATAATTTATTAAACTTATTCAGCAGATTCTCAAGTAAATTTTTTTCTTTTTCGTTTAAATGGTCTGCTTGGAGATTTTGTAGGTTAGTCACCTCAAGTGTATTGACGTCTTCGTATATTTTTGATACAAAGGGGAGTATCACTCCATTTATCAGATTCACTTGTTGGGTTTGAATATTTATACTTAAAACATTTTTACCTATCCAATCCATACCCAGTAGCAAATCATATGCCTTATTAATTTGCATTGCAAGCCATTTGATTTTTGCATTGCGGGGATATTGAAATTCGTTCGGACAAGCTGTAGAGACAGTTTTGTTTGGTTGTTTTACTTCACCTTGTATGGTATTTATGAGAGTTGATGAGTCACTTATAATTTTATATTTTGTGTGGGGGAATTTTGTTTGATTTAATAAACTTAATGTAGAACCTGTATCTATAAGGGCCATATATTGATCGTTTTCAATAGTAAGCAATAAAAATATTTTTTGGGACTCCGAGGCTAGTTTATAAAAAAATCCTCATCAATTACGTTCGTTTCGAATCTACTTAAAGCGTCTACCTCCATTGGTTCAGGATATTGTTGTTGCCTACAGGCGCGGATCCAGGGGGGGTTTTGGGGTTAAACCCCCCCCCCCCCCGAAATTCTAAAAGAACCTGTATTTAAATGTGATGTACTGATGTTTATTATGTGGGCTAAGAGTAACAAAAAGAAAAAAAATTGGTTTTTTATAATTTACTTTAAATATTCACACCCCTATGCTGTAAACGTTTGTAGCTGTTTCTACACGTATTGCTAAAATACTGAATTCTGTTCCAGTTTTTGTTTGTTTTTGCGATATTGCGCCTGTAGCTGTAAACAGTCACACATACAATCTTAACCTGAAATCACAAAAACACCGCATTTTTTGGATAAAATATATCCAAACACCGCACAGTCTTAATTTAAAAACCCACAGTTTCGATAGTATCGGAAGTGTAGACTTAAAATTCCTTTTTATACAGCAATGGAGAAAAAATCCGGTTTTTGTAGTTTGACGTAAAATTCCTTTTTATACAGTAATGGAGAAAAATTCCGGTTTTTGTAGTTTTTATTTATTTTGATGTTGGTTTTATGTTGGCCTTTAATATTTGTATTCGAGTCAAATAAACAGAGAAATCACTTTTATTATTATAATTATCTTCACCCCAGCGTCAGCTTGTGGTATTTAACACAAAAAAAAATAATCCTGAGCACCACACAATCATATGGAGTGAATATGGAGTGAAATGTGGATGGCTATTTTTTTCGTAGCAAAGTTTTTTCCAATAAGTGGAATAATTTTTTCACATATTGCAGCAAAACACACATTATAACCTTCTTTTGAAAAACCAGAGGCTCGAAATAGATTTTAGACTAACGGTTTCTTCCCACGCCTACGATTTTTTGAAAAAAAAAATTATCCCGCTCAAATGTATATAAAGGGTGGTTAAATTTTAAGGGCCGATGTTGAATATAAACCACACCTAAATGTCAAGTTTTTTTCTGCATTTCATTTGACATTTCTCAATTTCAGACTAACTCAATTTGAACCGTTAAAGTTATTCAGGCTTATTATGAAAATGAGCTTTCAAATCAAAATGCATATCGAGCACTTCGTGATTTTTTCGGTCAATTTAATCGTCCAAATGTGCGTACAATCGGAAAAATCGTGCAAAAATTTGAACAAACCAGGTCTGTAGGATATGTGAAAACACCAGTGCATGCTCGTACTGCAGAAAATATTGCTGCTGTTCGCGATAGTGAAGCTAAAGAGCTGTCCACCTCAACTCGTCGTCGTGCCCAACAATTGCACCTCTCACGTTCGTTGTTGATGAACATTATGCATAAAGACTTGCATTTACACGGTCAGAATGGTGGCAAGGAATGGCAACAGTGGATGATCAATTTTCGAAGAAAATCATCTTCAGTGATGAGTCACATTTTCACCTCAGTGGATTCCTCAATAAGCAGAATTACCGCATTTGGGCGAATGATAATCCAAGAGTGATTGTCGAAAAACCAATGCACCCACAAAGAGTGACTGTTTGGTGCGGTTTATGGGCTGGCGGCATCATCGGGCCGTATTTTTTTCCAAAATGAGGCTGGTCAGGCAGTTACTGTGAATGGTGTTCGGTAGCGTGAGATGATAACGAACTTTTTATGGCCCGAATTGGAAGATATGGATGTGGACGATATGTGGTTTCAACAGAACGGTGCCACTTGCCACACAGCTAACGAAACAATGGCTCTTTTGCGCGACAAATTCAATGGCCGTGTTATCTCACGTGGTGGCGATGTCATTTAACCACCAATCATGTGATTTGACACCGTTGGGCTTCTTTCTTTGGGGTTATTTGAAAGAAAAGGTATACGTCGATAAGCCAGCAACAATTGACAAGCTAAAGGATGAGATAATTCGGCGGCGGGGTGCAATAAGGCCGAATGAAAAATTAAAGATATAAAGTATTGGAATAATTGTACTTTAGGGCCCATGCTCCTTTTTTCTTTTTTTTCTAAATGTGAATTTGGAGCTCCTAATGCACATGCTGCAAAAAAAGGTCGGTCTCAAATGGTTTAGGAAATAAAAATCGTGAAAGTTTGAAAAATGTACATATTTTGGAATAATTGCACTTTTGGTACACGCTTCTTTTTTTTTTTTTTTTTTTTTTAAATGTGTATGGAACTTCTAAATCTAATGCTGCAAAAAAAAATAGGGAGGTCTCAAATGGTTTAGGAGATAAAAATCGTGAAAGTCTGAAAAATTTACATATTTTTTATTGAGAAGACTAGGATATCTTATTCTAATAATAGAAATATATATCCGTTTAAAGCGAAAAATATGATCGTTTAAATTCTAAAGAACATACATCTTTTTGTTTGTGGTCGAGAAAAAAATGTAAAATATAGACGTAAAAGTGATGAATGAAAATTTATAAAATATGCGCGATTTTTACTAAAATTTTTAATGAAGCTTTAATATTATAAAGAATGAGCGTCGCAGGTTTATAATAAATCGCCGCGATTTTTAATAAAAATTTTTTGCCTGCGGCGCTCATCCCTTATAATATTAAAACTTCTTCACCTTCACTATTGAACTACTACTAATAAATTTTTCGCGTTGATACGAAAACAAGCACATTGAGGTTGACTATGGCAACTGTTCTCTTGCAAATTGAGTACCTGCGCTGAGTCCAGTAACTTTTCAAACAACAGACTACAGGGTGCGTACTTTTTATTAAAAATAATTATAAAAAATAATCCTTAGTTTGCAAAAATTATTTTTCGGCCTTATTACCATTTTTCTAAATTTTTTTTAGGCTTTATTTCCTTTTCAAATGGAAATAAAACCAAATTCACAATTTCGTCCTTATTTCTCTTTGAAAAGGAAATAAAGCCAATTCGGCCTTATTGCCGTTGGCCTTATTGCACCCCGCCAATTCGGCACATTAACGGCATAGAACCTCACTTATGCCTCGGCGTCATCGAAAATTTGGGCCATCGGATGAAGGTGTGCTGCCGAGGTCGCGGCGGCCATTTAGCCGATATTTTGTGTTTTATTCAAAATCAACATCGGCCTTTAAAATTTAACTACCCTTTATATATATAACGTACATAAATATTTTTGAAACCCCCCCCGAAATATATTCCTGAAACCGCCCCTGGTTGCCTAGGTCCTTGTGTCTGTGTATTTGCTTGTCTATTTTGATGTTGTTTCCAAGTGTTATGAGAGTTTTGGTGTTTTTGTTGAAAACTATTGTTGAAATTACTACTCTGCTGCCAATCGTTATTATTAGAGTTTGGTTCTTTTTGTTGAGAATTATTTCTAAAATTTTGATTTTGCTGCCTATTACTATAAAAATTTTGCTTTCTGTGTTGGAAACTATTGCCAACATTTTTATTTTGTTGTGACGTGGTTTTACATTTTTCAAAATTAGTGCTTGGATTATTATTGTTTTTAAAGTTATTTAAGTTGCCATAATCTAGGCCTATGAAATCATTTACAATATTTCTAATTTCTGTTAAATTACACATCTTCATTATAGTATAAGCTAAAGTACCCGCCACTAGTTTTTTAACTTTTTGTACAATCATACCGCTAAATATATTTAACATTGCCTGACTATTTTCTTCATAAGTCACATATTCAGTTATATCTTCTACTAATTGTCTTAGCTTATTGTCTAATTCTAATATACTGCTTACTCTTAAATTTGAAATGTTCCTTGTTATTTGTAGTTGATTCTTCGCTGGTTTATAGTGCTGCTTTAGTCGCCGCTGGCATTCCTCCCATGTTTCAGGAGTGTTGATGCTGAGAACGTTCCTCGCTCCCCCTTGGATCTTGTTATTGAAGATTATTTCGTAAACGACGGCTTCGTTGCCAGTGTGGTCCTTAAGGGTCCGAGATACCGCAGAAATATATGACGATAGAGTTCCTGTCTCCCCCTTGAATACTGGCAAGTGCTTAATATCGGCCTCTATCCGTGCCCTGTTGGTTTGTGTCTGGTTCTGTTGATTTACCATTGCGGTTAGCACCGCCAAACATTGGGCAATTTGTTCATCTGCCATATTTCTTTCTCTATTTTGATCAAAAACAGCTTCTCTTCTTCTCCGATCAATTTTGGAAAATGCATTGTTGTTTATATTTTTTTAAGAGAAATTTGACAATAAGATATTAAATGTCACTTTGTTCACGTTGTATCTTCGTGGCTGGTAAATTTTACTTCAGCTCACTTCGTTGCCCGTATTTATTTAGTTTATGGCATCATTTTATAAATCACCGTGATGAAACGCAACGCTAACGCTGCGCATCACTTGGATTAAAAATTTGCATTTTATAAATCACTACGTTATTGCGTTAGCTATGTTACGTTACCACGGTGAACTGTCAGTCAACAACAGTTTAGGGTTGTCACATGTAAATTAAAACTAGCATCATTATTGCAAATCTTTGAAATATTTAAGATTCACCAAATTCTGACTTGTTGGCAACCATATCAGCTGTTCTCTTCAGGCATCATTAAATTGAAATTGCAATATAAACGCCAAACACTGGCGTACCATTTGCTACCTGCGGTAGTTTTTTTATTTCTTTTAGCAACATTTCGAACTGTTGGTTCGTTGTTGTTGTTGTCTTTAACCTATATTCAAACTATATATGTAAACATTTAAGAATATATGAGTGAAACAAACAGTTATGACCCTTTCAATGCCAACTTATTCGTTCTAACGGCAGCTCAAGAGCAAGTGATGAAAGTGACAGTTCAAGTGAACGAATTTCAAGTGCAGCGTTTTATAAAATGCGAACTTTGTACTGTTTTTACTACGCTATTGCGTTACTCAACGCTGAAGATCACGGCGTGAAGCGTTGCGTTTTATAAATTGCTAATTTCAACAACGCAGCGTGAAGTGATGTGCAGGGATTTATAAAATGATGCTATTAATTTTATTTAAGCGACTTAGTGACTTAGTGTTGTTTCTGCAAAATTTTTATATTTCTTCGTTTCAACACTTTCGACCGAAAAATAACCGACTGCGCCAGAAATGAATCACAAGAAAAACGTCTTTTCAGTTTAACGTTACTTTATTGATTCATTACTTATTAATACTTAAAATTACCCTACACCTTTAGTTTGCTGAGTTACCTTCAAAAACAGAAGTCATTGACTTATTTAAAAGTAGTAACTCAGCAGTTTCTTATTATTTGCATATAATTAATATTTGCTGAGCTGCATTGAAAATAAAAGTTTGTTAACTTATATTATACTTAAAATATTGATTTATTGATAGCTTTAGTTGGCAGCTCAACTTTAGGGCTTAGTGAGGTTTTATACATAACTCGCGCGCACTGTCAATTCAACGAAATCGAAGCTGCGTCAACGTCGGCGCAAGTGGTGTGATTCGTAAACAGCGAACAATTGACAAACACAAATACAACTTTAGAAACGAATTTAAAAACAATGTGTCGGCAATAAAGACAACGAAAATTTAGGATTAAATTAATAGTTTAATTTTTATTGATTTAATTAAAGTTACATGAAAATGTTGAATACAAATCAAACTGTGCGCAAAGAAAGTCACGTCTGTTTCGTTTTAAAATCGTTGCGTCTCTAAATTTAAAATTTTTACTGGTTGTTTGTTTCGTTTTGTGTTCTTTTTCGTGGTTGTATGTATTTAGCAGGGCTGGTATTATATGTCAATTCTGGTATTAGTTGTCAGGGCTGGTATTTTTGTCAGGGCTGTTATTAGTTGTTAAGAGTGGTTGTTAGATGGCGTTGACAAAAATACTGGTATTTAATTTATAACCCAAACATTTTGAAAATAAAAATCAGATTATTTTGATCATAACTTTAAATAGCATCGCTGCCTTAGTTTTCATCATAGTCTCTTAACAGTTAAGCATTCTTGCCATCAAACACAGAAGCGTGGTGAGCTTCAATACACCAAAGTTGATTTTGATGCAGTCATCGAAATAACTTAGAAAATAATCAGAAAAATAGAAGTCCTCTATAATCACCACACTAGGCTGAAACATTAATACCTCCCATACTAAGTAAATAAATGTAAGTAAGGTATGTAAATTTCAAAGCAATTGGTTTTATTTTGTCACCTTTATGCAAACTTTTCTTCTAACTACTATCATATTGTAACCTCAAATTGTCTAAAAATGTGCTTGGAGTGAAAAAAATGAGACATTTGCTTTGGAAAATACTTTGAGTGCAATATAAAACGCTCTCACGCTCCTAAAAATCAATATTTCCAAAAACGATAAACTTTGAAATAAACTTAATTTAATACTTCATGACGTGATGTTAATTGTTCAGAAATATCTCACTCCAAAAATTTCCGAGGGTTGTTAAAAAAATAAGTTACCTCTAAATTGTGACTTTGGCCTCTTAAAACACCACGAAAGGAAATTCCAAGGTCAAAATGGCTTATTAAAAAATACTTGTCTTTTTGTTGTGCATGAAAATGTTTATGTAATATAATAGCGTAAAATTGTTATTTAAAGAGTTATTGAATAATTAAGCCATGCACCATTTTTAAACTATTTTTGGGCCTTAAAGCCCAGGGGGCCTGGTTTTTTTACATTGACGATGTCGTGTTTTTTTTTTTTTAATCTTATAGCCTTAATCTAACGAAAAATGGACGGCGAGCGAAGATAATTAGAAAACGGCACATTCCATATATAACGAACTTGAGAACCTCCTCCTTTTTAAAGTGGGTTTAAAAGAAATAAGAGGATAAAGAAATCAATAACACCCGAAGTTACATAAGAAGCGAAACGAGTCGGAATCGATAAGATAATAATGTTCAAATCAGCTTCATTAACTTGGTCATTAAAACTATCTGAGACGCTATCCTTATTTAGTAAGTTGACATTTAAATCACCACATATAGAGAAACAGTCGAGCTCAGTAACACGTTGATACAAGTCACAAAAGAAAGGTTCAAGACCGAAAGATCTGTTCAAGTCAAAGACACAGGAAACAAGCAATTTTGCACCATGATATTTGTCAAATCAACATTTAATATTCGATATCAGACCCACAAAACTGACTTACAAGGTTTACGTTGAGACATGATTTACAGTAAATAGCAACTCCAGTATCCTTTCTGTCAATTCTGTCATTCCTGAATAGCTTATAGTAACTAATATTAAGATAGTCATTAGGAATGTCAGGATTGTCTCAGATACACAAATTAATACTCAACGTTAACGCTAGAGTTTTGAAATACATACAGTATATAGTCTACTTTGAATGTGTTTAAACTGCTCGCATTGAAGTGAACAATAGATAGGTCTTCGCGCTGCTAGCATAAGATATCTAACAAAACTTAACGATTATCGCCACCAGAAGGATTATAATTTATCACAAAAGACACTAGACGAACGACAAAAAGGTTTCCTTAAGATAAACCAAAGGGAAAGGTAGAAAGAGAGAATACACATAATGACAAAAATAGAGTGAGAGAGACAGCAAGAGTAATAGAGTAATATAGAATGCAATAAAAATATTATGATAAGACTTAACAAGTTACGTATTTTCATTAATATTGTTTGCTGCCAAAGAATCAAGTGCAGCTTCGCTATGCACATCAATCGAAGCATTTCCTCGGTTAACACGCACATGTAGAACGCCACGTATTGAAAAATCATTAAAAATCGTATTTGTCCATTTAAGTTTAATTCCGGCTTGCAAGATTATTGTTGAAAATAATACTCCAGCTTTTATGGTTTAATTACACTATGACACAAAAAATTACTTTTGGCAAAATAACAGCATGCCACTGTATAGGTTCAATAGTATGATCAGTGGTGAGTATAACCCTAGATGGGTTTCGCAAGTTTGGCGCTTGTTCATTTTTATGGCCTTAGACTAACTACTAGGTGGCAGCTCTAACGAAATATCGATATAATATTTCGATAGTTTCAAATTTCAAACAATGCGTGCAAAAATTTCATGACAATCTAACGTTTAGTTCAGAAGTTGCAGTGATTTAAGTGACGTTGCTGTTGATATTTTCCAAATAATGGATTCAAAGCGATTCAGTGTGTTGATTTATCACTGTTTTTTTATTGGAAAAAATACTGTCCAATGTGAGTAATGGCTTCGAAAGTGTTATTCGGACTCTGCTCCTTCAGAAGCAACCATTTGCCGATGGTATGCTGAGTTTAAACTTGGTCGTTCAGACACAAATGATGCTTAACTTTCAGGATGCTTAACGTTCAAAAAAAGTACACAAAATGGTATTGGCCGACCGTAAAGTGAAGGTGCGCAAGCTAGCTGAGGCTCTGAAGATATCGAATGGCAGTGTGAGAACAATATTACAGGAACATTTGTCGATGAGAAAGCTGCTTTCCAAATGGGTGCCGCGTTTGGTCACACCGGACCAAAAACAACAATGTGTCGATGATTTGGAGAGGTGTTTGGCACCGTTTACAAAGAATAAACATGAATTTTTGCGTCGGTATGTGACAATGGATGAAACATGGATCCACCATTACACCTGAATCAAAACGGATGAAAGTAGGCCAAATCGACCAAAAACACAACAGTCGGCTGGAAAGGTTATGGCATCTGAATTTTGGGATGCGCATGGAATTTTGTTCATCGACTATCTCGAAAGGGTAAAACTATCGACAGCGATTATTATATAGCGTTGTTGGAGCGTTGTTTGAAGGATGAAATCGCAAAAAATCGGCCCCATTTAAAATTCTCTTTCACCAAAACAATGCACCGTGTCACAAATCGATGAAAAGGATGGCGAAAATCCACGAATTGGGCTTCGAATTGCTTCCTCCTCCACCGTATTCACCAGATTTGACCCCCAGCGACTACTGGTTCTTTGCTGACCTCAGAAAAATGCTTGCCGGCAAGAGATTTGGCTCCAATTAAAAGTTGATGGTTAAAACTAAAGCGTATTTTGAAGCGAAGCACAAATCGTTCTGAAAAACCGGTATTGAAAACTTAGAAAAGCGGTTGAATAAATGTTTTGCTCATGAAAGAACCTATGTTGATGAATAAAAAAGAATATTTGCAAAAAAAAGTTTTTTTATTACTTAGTCTCGGGACTTATTGGACTGTGTGTTATTAAATATCAAAGCTCATATCGATGATTCCATATCAATTCGACTATTTTTGAGCAAAATCTGACCTTTGTTATTCAGATTTTTTTTAACTTTGTTTTTTTAAGGTTTTGTTTTTGCGAAAACAGTTTCTTTTTTAAGTTATACACTGTAAAAAATTTGAAAATAACTTAAAAAATACACTAAGTGCATGTTTTCAAACAGCTGTAACTTCGAAGTCGTAAGTCGTACATAAAAAAATCCGAAATGTATCTTAAAGACCTTGAATGAGTCGTTCTTGTGGTGCACTTGTTGTTTATACATAGGTCAGCACAAGCCAAACAAGATCCAGAATCAATTAAATAAGTTCGTTGAATAATATATTCTGTTATACATACATATCGACTCATAACCGCCAAAATATCTTAAGCGACATAATATCCGATTTATGTTTTTTGATGAAAATCGATAATTTGCGATGGTTTACATCGTCTGTCAAAATTTCATAGGTGTACGAAATTAGATTATGAATTTAAACCAAAAGCAATTTTCGCTTAAGTACACACTACATGTTTGTTTACATTTTTCATGACAGCAAAGTGTCGCTTAAGATGAAATTCTCTAAAAGAAATTAATCAATATAAGAGATAAAATTATTAAAATAAAATTAATAGCAAAGAGATAAGAGATAAAAGATAAAATTAATAGCAAAGATAATTAAAAAAAACCTTCTCCTGTAAAATTTTCTTTTTGGCGCTTAAGATATTTTGGCGGTTATGAGTCGATATGTATGTATCAGCACAAGCTACACACGACCCAGAAGTATCAATTGTAGCATAAGCAGTTAATTCATTATATGTAAAAAATTTGTACTGACATAGTCATAAGCATATGTTAACTTTTATTGACATAGTTATTTAAGTATTATTACACAATTGCAATTATTGAATTGCATGCATTTTTATTGACATAGTTATTACGCAATTATATTATTGAGTTGTATGCATTTTCGGAAGTTTCTGTTAAGCTATTTATAGGTATAAACGATTTTGGAAAATAAAGAAATTGTGTAGAACAAAGTTAATTCTTTAATTTGCAACAAGGTCTTAGTGTTTCTACTAAGGTCCTAAAATTAACACAAATATTTCAAGGTGATTCTACCTGAACTAAACTAATTTAGATATTCATTTGGTCTTAGTGATTCTACTAAGGACTAAGTCAAAACATTTGGTGACCCCTACTAACAAAGACAGATCCTTCTACACACAATAGAGGCAACAGCACATCCGTGTGAGCCAAACCCAACTGAACATTTGGAGCATCCGTGTTATTCATCAGACATCATCATCTGGCAATAAACACAACAGTGTGAGCCCGATAAAGCGAACCCGGTCAACATTTGAACATAACCATGGAGACGTTTATCGAGTTACTATCGAGTTACTAGCTGCTCAGCAAAACATTTCGGTGCGAATAGAAGCAATTTTGAAGAACTTCAAAAAGGATCCCTCATCAAGAAAGACGATCACCTACTATGAAGAACGAATCAATCGACTAGATGAAGCATGGGCAGAATTAGAGAGGACGGACAACAAAATAAGGTGTCTCAATAACTTACCAATGCAACACGAATACTTCATTGACCACTTTTTGCGCACTTCGGATCTGACCATCAAAATCAGAGAGATGTTTGAATCCGAAATGCAAAAAATAACGGAAACGTCTAACCGATTACTATTACCCACGGCCACTCCGCGCAAGGAATGCCGTCCAGTATTTGTTCTTCCCAACATAGTGTCTCCACAACCCACACAAACATTAGATACATCCAATTGGTCACTTCCCGAAAACATCAAACTGGCCGATCCAAGGTTCAATCAAACGGATAAAACGACATACTTATCGGAGCCGAGTTCTATCATCAATTATTGCGGCCACAACAAATCAAAATTAACAACGATCTGCCTACCCTTCATAACACTGCACTTGGTTGGATCGTGACAGAAAAAATAGAAGGATGCGGCAATAATTTGAAAACCTGTGCAATGTTTAGCCCAGATGAAGAGACAACCAATCAATTGCTTGAAAAATTTTGGAAGCTTGAAGACACAAGTGAGTCAGAGCATCAAATGTCAGTACTTGAAAAACGCTGCGAAACCCATTTTATTAAAAATATAAAAAGGAACGTTGATGGTCGTTTTATCGTCCGTATGCCATTTTCAGAAAACCCCATAACCCTCGGAAAATCAAAACAGATGTCTTTCAATCGCTTTCTTTCACTGGAAAGACGGCTCAACAGTAATCCAAAACTAAGGGCAGACTACAATAAATTCATGGAGGAGTACGAAGCTCTAGGACACATGGAAGAAATTAAAGAAAAGGATATTCTAGATTCAAGCTATGTCATGCCCCATCACTGTGTCTTAAAACCAGAAAGCTCTACAACAAAACTTAGAGCGGTGTTCGATGCATCCGCTAAAACCACCAGTGGATCATCTCTTAATGATATTCTACACGCCGGGCCAACTGTACAGAGCGATTTTTTTTCAGTATTATTACGTTTTCGTATGCATAGATTTGTTTTCATCGCCGTCATCGAGAAAATGTATAGACAAGTATTTGTCAATGAATCTGACCAGATGTTCCAAGTGCCTTAGTGGCACTGACTCTATCAACACTGCCTTAGAATCACAAATTCAAGTTCAAGCATTACTAAGGGAAGCTGGCTTCAAACTGAGAAAATGGTGCTCTAATCACGCTCAGCTTCTGAGTGGAATTCCACCAGAAGACCAGGAAATTAATCTGGATTAAGACGAATCATAAAATAAATCAATTAAAACACTTGGAATGATATGGCTATCAAAATCTGACCAGTTATGTGGACGAGCACAAATATCGTCATCAAGCAACATCACAAAACGAATAGTAAGTTCAGAATTGGCACGGATCTTCGACCCATTAGGTATATTTGGTCCAGTTGTCGTAGGTTAGGTTAGGTTAGGTTGACGTGGCTGTCTCCTATGAGACACACTTAGGCCAGTTTGGCCCGTTGTGATACCAGGGGTTAATTATTTCCACCCTATTTGAACCAGTTGGAGCTATTTATGAAGCTTTGTATTCGGTAGACCGAAGTTTTTGAGAGTTCGTCTAGGTCACTGTAGAACCTGTTGGTGGAGGGCTTCCAATTTCCCATTCGTATCTGGAGGGGATTGATACATCAAACTTTTTGTGGAATAAAAGTTTTTGAGTGATGTAGTCCAGTTGTCGTAAGAGCTAAAATATTTCTGCAACAGCTTTGGCAATTACAAATTTCTTGGAATGATGTATTGCCAATGAATCTTCAACACGAATGGAACAATTTCCGAGCAAATATAGTAGCACTCAATAACGTAAGGGTGGACATATTTGTATTTAAGTCACAAATAATAGCATCAACACAAATTCACACATTTGTGGACGCATCAGAACGAGCTTACGGAGCAGCAGTCTATATTCGTTCAACCTACATAGACAAAACTGTAGGAACCAGATTAATTTGTTCGAAATCACGAAAAGCACCAATCAAAAAATAAACTCTACCGCAGCTAGAATTGTGTGCAGCCGTTTTGGGTGTGGAGGTTACAAGCAGAGTGAAGAAAGATATACGGTTACAAGATACTGAAACTTTCTTTTGGACTGACTCACAAATTGTATTAGCTTGGATAAGTTCAACTGCAGCTTCATTTCATACCTATGTGGCAAACAGAATAGCAAAAATGCAAGAGCTATCCGTTCCAAGTCAATGGAGACATGTCAGTTCCAAGGAAAATCCGGCAGATGCAATATCTCGAGGAATAGCGCCAGAAAATCTATCCAAGCATTCAATTTGGTTTTATGGTCCACTATTTCTATCCGGGAAGAGCAGTCAATGGTCTGAACCATATTCACAAGGCAAATCTAAAACTTGCGAATTAGATCGAAAAGAAACAAAACGTGTCTTAGCAATATCAGCGAAGCATCAATCGCTTGATGAAACAATCTTCAAAATAAATCATAGAAATTCTTTCATATTTCTGCAACGCACCGTCGGTTATTTATTGAGGTTCATTCGAAATGCAAGAACAATCCGTCAACTACGACCGAGTTACAAGGCGTTGGATATTCATGAAATGGATGATGCGCTTAAAATAATTATAAGGCTCATTCAAGCAGCAGAATTCAGTGAAGAACTAGAGAATTTATCGAAGCAACTGGCTGTCAACAAGTCTAGCTCCTTGGCTTCATTAAATCCGTTCCTGTACGAATATCCAATAATGCGAATCAGCGGACGACTTGAACAATCATCATTACTGTTCGAAGAAAAGCATCCACAATCGTCATTGCGGTCCACAAGCTTTGCTAGCATCAAGAGTACAGTTCTGGATAACTAATTGGAAAACCATAACTCGCAGTATCGTACACAAGTGTGTGCGATATACGAGAGCAAGGCTCTTCAAACAACTTATGGGAAACTTACCAGCCGCAAGAGTAAGACCAGCACGTCCGTTCATAAGATCACGAGTAGATTACTTTGGACCAGTTTGAATTTATCATAAAATTAGAGGCAAAAGACCTGACAAGGCCTACATTGCTGTGTTTTGTTATTTCGCGACAAAGGCCATCCACATGGAGGTTGTTTCTAACCTGTCAACAGACGCGTTTATAGGAGCCCTAAGACGATTTATTAGCAGAAGAGGTCATTGCAAGACTCTGTATTGTCACAACGCTACCAATTTTGTTGGTGCAAGTAACAAATTAGTTGAATTGAAGGAATCTATTTATTCTCAAACAGCTCAAGAAAGGCTTATACGGGCATGCAGTGAACAATCAATTGAATTCAAATTTATTCCACCAAGAGCACCACACTTTGGAGGGCTTTGGGAGGCAGCAGTGAAATCTGCAAAACACTTGTTGGTTCGAAGCGTATCAGCTGCATCGCTGACGTACGAAGAACTGGAAATAGTTATCATCGAAATAGAAGCTATATTCAACTCCCGACCACTGATCCCAATGTCATCAAACTGCGACGATCTCAAAGCACTCACACCAGGTCACTTTCTAGTGGGTGAACCTTTGACAACTTCAGTTGATGCAAATGCACAAAAAATAACGGCATCCCTAGACACACGATGGAGAATTACATCAGAACTTAAACATAAATTTTGGAATGAATGGTCACAAAGGTACTTGCACGAATTTCAAGAAAGAGGCAAGTGGAAAACACCCTCACCTAACATAGCTGAAGGCATGCTAGTGATCATAAAAGAAGATAATACTCCTGTACTTCGATGGCCATTAGGAAGAATTACCCGTGTTTATAAGGGTGACGGCGGATTGGTTCGAGTAGTCGATTTAAAAACAGCAAATGGAACATTCAAAAGACCTATTCACAGATTGGCCCCATTGTTTAATGACTCCAACTTGGAATACAGAGAGTATGACAAGCCAATCACAGCACAGAGCTCTCAGAAGAGAATACATTCCCATTCATCAGAGTCTGTCAATGAAGGTACACGCCCAAAGCGACAGTTGGTGTCATACACTTCTCAAGGAATCTTCACTACTAAGTATCATGATTGCACTTATCTTGTTACCATTAGCACTTGCCTCTTCATAACTAATTTTAAAGAAGAACCAGGAATTTATTTTGAAAACATCGGCACAGCAAAACTTTCATCAGCACACTGGACGTTCATGGTATTCTATGACCTTAGCCCTGTGTGGTCCGACATGAAAACATTAGACGCAGGAATAAACACTCTGATTGATATGTGCACAAAGCCATCAATAGAGACATCATGTGCTTCAATTATGCATCATTTCAAGCATACGTTCAGTACACTATTACAAGAAGAAATGCTTCTGACAAAAATACGGGAGAAGCGAGGAGCCTTAGATATAGTCGGTAATATTGGCCCACGCTCTATTTGGAGTAAAAAAAAAATAAATAAATTACGACTCAAATTACGCAGAGAATATGTCAAAAACCATCGAGAATGTCAAAACCAATGAAGAACACCTCATTAATTTGTTAAAGAACCAAACATCAATAATTGATTCCACGTTGAACATAATAAAGGTTAATGAGAAGGCAACCGAAGTTCATTTCAAGAAGTTACAGGGGTCAATATATGAAGATATATTCAATTCAATGAATCACATCGAAAACGAAACAACAATACTTCGACTATCACATCAGCTAACGGCATTAGTCACTCAGCTTTCGATGATCACAACAAACATTCAACAAAAACAATCAAATTCATGCATTGACTCAATCGCGTGACGGAAATATTAGTCCATTGATTTTAACACCGCAACAACTAACGCAAGAGTTGCAGGTAATTCAAGTATCTGTTAATCAGTTTAAAGACCTTGGTGTTGTCTTTGATGTTAAATTTTCGTTTGCTGCACATTTGGACTATATTATTCCAAAGGCATATGCCATGCTGGCTTTTATTCGTCGTAATAGTTCTTGCTTTTTGGATCCTTATACGTTAAAAGTGTTGTTCATTAGCTTGGTTCGTTCTAGACTTGAGTATGCGGTCGTGGTTTGGTACCCCCAGTACACGACGCATAAGTTGAGACTTGAACGCGTCCAGAAATCATTCACTAGGTTTGCATTACGCTCTTTTAATATCGAAGGTTCGATTCCATTTTATGGTGCAAGATGTCTCTTAATTGGTCTTAAGTCTTTGGAGATTAGGAGAAATATTCTTTCTCTACTTTATATCCATGATATCATTTCTGGTGTCGTTGATAGTCCTGAATTGGTGGAAATGATTAAGTTTAATGTACCGGCTAGAACTCTACGAAGTTTTTATCCTTTCTATTTGGATATGTGTCGCACGAACTATGCTGCAAATGTGCCTATTTTTAGATCTCTTAATCTATTTAATGTCATAAGTTGCAATCATAATGTTGATTTCTCCATATCCAAGAGTCAAATGAGAATTTTTCTTAATACTATTTTGTAATTTTATTCATAATTATTCAATTATTCGTTGTTCTAGTCTATAAGAAATATTGTTCAAAGACTAATGTAGTAAAAAATAAAAAAAAAAAAAAAAAAAAAAATAAAAAATAATTCAGGCGCATCTCACTTCAACACGAACTCTTCCTACCGATAACGAAAACCTACTACAGTTTTACAACTTGATGAGCGTACGTTCGGCGGTGAATGAGAAAGACATAATGTTCCTACTAGAACTACCTCTAGTGGATCAAGAAGCATATTCATTATTTAAGCTGACCGCAATCCCTACTAAGCTCAACGAAAGCATGGTATCAATTATTCCGACGACACAATTTTTGGCGGTTAACAATCATCGTGACCAATACGCAACGTTATTATTATTATTATTATTCTTTATTCAGTCTTTGGATAAATTCCTTACAGACTAGACCACTATACAATAACAATCCAATAGATACTTAAAACTACAGTAAGAACAAGCTGTTCACAAAATTTTTAAATATATCTTTAGAAACCGAAAATTCAAATAAACTATTTAGAGATAATTCGTTATATAAAGACTAGCTGGTACCCGACGCGTTGCTGTCGTAGCGGAAATAATTTCTATCTCTATCTGAATCTCAAACTCAGTCTCAATCTCAATCTCAATCTCAATCTCAATCTCAATCTCAACCTCAACCTCAACCTCAACCTCAACCTCAATTTTTCAATCTCTATCTCTATTTCTATCTCTATCTCTATCTCTATCTCTATCTCTATCTCTATCTCTATCTCTATCTCTATCTCTATCTCTATCTCTATCTCTATCTCTATCTCTATCTCTATCTCTATCTCTATTTCTATCTCTATCTCTATCTCTATCTCTATCTCTAATTGGAAAGACTCGTGGAAATTGATAACCAAATTTCGAGGCTGTGCTACTTACAATTCCAAAGTTATTCGATATAGCAAGTTTGGCTTATATGGGCGGAGCCACACCTCCTTGTTCAATGACGTCTCAGTTTTCTAGTAGAAGAATATCACCCAATATTAATTCCATACTGAATTTCGTTGTTATACGACGTTTAGTTCCAAAGCTATCTGATATCAAAAATTTAAAGTGTATGGGCGGAGCCACACCCCTTTTTTCAAAACCCATCCCAGTTTTATAGTAGATATATCACCAAGTGGCAACTCCATACTGAATTTCATTATTATACGGCATTTAGTTCCAAAGCTATTCGATTAATTGTATGGGCGGTGCCACACCCCTTTGGCCTATACTGGCTCAATTTTGCAAGTCGAAAGACACGACTAAATAGAACGTTCTAACCGAGTTTCATTAATGTGTGACTTATAGCTTGAAAGTTATACTGAAAATTTGGCTGAAAAATTGCCACGCCCCACATTCAACGCCCATAAAATTTTACGTGTGGAACGGCTCTTGTAAATTGAGATAGAACACCGAATTCCGATACTATGCGGCCTATAACTTCAGAGCTATTCGCTACCGTAGATTTGGGTTGTATGGGAGGTGCCACGCCCCCTTATTTTAGGGGGATGAAAAATAGATGTTGTTCGATTCTCCCCCCTGACTAATATCCTCGCTAAGGATCACGAAAATCGGTCAAGCCGTTTCGGAGGAGTTCGATTACGCACCCCGTGACAGAAGAATTTTATATATTAGATAAAGCCCTAGTTATTGGCTCATTTTTGGCATAATTAGTTCTGACTGGTTTAGTATAAAATAATTTAAAACGTCGCAGCTGCCTCGAAGGAACATTAAAAATAATTAGTTCAAGAAGAGCCGGGCAATCAATAATACCGGATATAATATCATAAATGAAAACTAAAGAGCTTAATTTTCTTTTTGTCTCAAGAGTTTTAAGACCCAATAACAAGCATCTTGCATTATATGAGGGCATAAATTTTGTAAATATAGGCCTTAATGCAAATTTTGAAAAAGATTTTTGAATTTTTTCTAAACGAAAAGAATGGGTGGCATAATATGGGTTCCATATTATTGCTGCATACTCTAATCTTGATCTTACAAATGAATTGTATAGACATTTGAAAGTGTGAGGATCCTCAAATTCAGAGCAATTTCTGCGAATAAACGCCAGCATAGAGTACGCTTTAGGAATAACAAAATTAAGATGATCAATAAAGGAGAGCTTTGAGTCAAAGATAACTCCCAGATCACGAATGGTATTTACAGTCATTAAAAGTGACTCACCCAGGGAATAACTTGAATTGAAAACATTCATGGCCCTAAAAAAGGACATATGAAAACATTTTTGTATATTTAAAGGTAAACCATTGACAGTGCACCAGTTAAAAACATTATCGAGATCAGATTGCAACCCAATGACATCATCCAAACCGCAAACTTGATTTAAAATTTTGAGATCATCGGCATATAATAAAAATTTTGAAGAATTAAAACATTTACAAATGTCATTAATATATAAAATAAAAAATAAAGGCCCCAAAATACTTCCTTGTGGAACCCCTGACGTCACCGTAAATATTTGTGAGTTCACATTATTTATAGAGACGTAGCACGAACGAGAGCTCAAGTAGGACTTAACCCATTTCAGAAGTGACGAGTGGAATCCAATCTTGGCAAGCTTGGCAACTAACAGATTATGTGACACTTTGTCAAAGGCTTTCAAGAAATCCGTATAAAGAACATCCACTTTATTGCCCAAAGCAACAGAGGAGATGCAGAACTCAGAGAAAACGGCCAGATTTGTAACAGTTGACTTGCCAGAAACAAAGCCATGTTGCTGGGGACAAATATAACGTTTTATCATGAAAAAAAGCTTGTCTTTGACAATGCTTTCAAAGAGTTTTGAAACGTTAGAGAGTTTAGAAATAGGCCTATAATTAGACACATCATTTTTTGAACCTGATTTGAAAACAGGGGTAATTGCTGTTAGTTTCCAACAGTCTAAAAAGGAACCCGAAGATAAAGATTCATTAAAAATCATACAAAAATTGTTGACAAAAGAAGATTTGAATGCATGTACGATTCTAACGGAAAATACTCATATGTGTCCAAATCTCAACAGTCAAGATTCGGAACTGAGTATCCTGCTTTAACTTGCGAAATCCAGCTATTCAACAACAAAACTGCAATAAATTGTGAATTCACGAAATTATACAACAACATCACCTTCACGGCATTGCACCATACAAACAACTGGATGTTTGCTACCATGTCAGTTATAGAACTGTCTGCAGTCTGCGGTAACGACATATCACGGGAGCACATTTTTGGTTCGGGAATCCTCACCATCGAGCAAAACTGCGTGTTGAAAAACAACATGATCATTCTTCAAGGCCATGAGGAACACTCAAGTCAACAATTACTTTCTTATGCGTCATTTGGAAACATTTCCGATGCCATTACCTTTACTGGAGTGAAGATAGGAAAAAACAACATCAAAGATTTAAAAACTCAAGTGGACAAGCTCACCAATCTCCAAAGTCAACTTATAGAAATCGACTTGTCAGCTAACTTGCAAACCCCCGCAGTCCATCATCAATACATAAGCGGTGCCGCACTGTTGCTGTCAATAATTATGACTAGTATCGCCTGTGGCCGAAATTCGGCCATCTGTTTCTGTAAGGTAACGAAACTAAAGTTGTTTTTCACATAAGGAATGGTTATTAATTTGCATGGAAATTCTTAATGCTTACCTTGACGCTCTGAGGAAAATTGTGGTAAAGGACAGAAAAGGAAGCATATATAAATCAATAACAAAAATTTATTCAACATATAATATTCATTTAAAGTAAATAAATAAATTAAAAGTAAAGTAAATAAAGTAAAAGTAAATAAACGGTAGAAAAGTATAACAAATAAATCAAGATAAATAATTATTCTCAAGATAATAAAGCAAGCAGCAGTTTTTTGTTTTTTTAACGCTGGGAGATATTAAGAGAAAGCAACAACCACAACACCAACAACAACAACAACAACAACAACAACAAAAACAACAACAACAACAACAACAACAACAACAACAACAACAACAACAACAACAACAACAACAACAACAACAACAACAACAACAACAACAACAACAACAACAACAACAACAACAACAACAACAACAACAACAACAACAACAACAACAACAACAACAACAACAACAACAACAACAACAACAACAACAACAACAACAACAACAACAACAACAACAACAACAACAACACCAACAACAACACCAACAACAACACCAACAACAACACCAACAACAACAACAACAACAACAACAACAACAACAACAACAACAACAACAACAACAACAACAACAACAACGACAACGACAACGACAACGACAACGACAACGACAACGACAACGACAACGACAACGACAACGACAACGACAACGACAACGACAACGACAACGACAACGACAACGACAACGACAACGACAACGACAACGACAACGACAACGACAACGACAACGACAACGACAACGACAACGACAACGACA
The DNA here is from genome assembly GCA_943735915.1 of Pherbina coryleti. Lineage (NCBI taxonomy): Eukaryota > Metazoa > Arthropoda > Insecta > Diptera > Sciomyzidae > Pherbina > Pherbina coryleti. The sequence goes on from OX030948.1 coordinate 92,007,973, forward strand.
ATGACAACGACAACGACAACGACAACGACAACGACAACGACAACGACAACGACAACGACAACATCAACAACAACAACAATAATGCTACTCAGCTCTTTTTAAGTGTTTGCGTCACTCCCGTAAGCTACAGCAGCTATGTTCAACAGAGCTTTGTCGCTTTGTTGTTTCTCATTGTCCCATTGGTAAAAAAAGCGTTTTATATTTGCTGAGTTTTACTCATCTTAATGACAACATGTTCGAATAAGAATTATATTGTGCAAATCTACTTGAAAATACCTATTCATCGATATAAGTATTATGTGAATATGTTGAAGGTAACACAGAAAAAAAGGGAACGCAAACTTTTTGTTTGCCTATTAATATATAGATTTTACTTTTTGTAGCGTGGCGACTCAAATTGCAATATCACAAAAAATCCTCTATCAACTTAACTTCAGCGATACCAAAGCCGATGCCGAAAAAACGTTTTTCGGAAGTTTAATTTCATGTTTTCGCACCTGCTCAACGCGGCGGAGAATGTTTATACATAGGTCAGCACAAGCCAAACAAGATCCAGAATTAATTAAATAAGTTCGTTGAATAATATATTCTGTTATACATATACATATGTATGTATGTCAGCACAAGATACACACGACCCAGAAGTATGAATTGTAGCATAAGCAGTTAATTCATTATATATAAAAAACTTGTACTGACATAGTTATAAGCATATGTTAACTTTTGTTGACATAGTTATTTAAGTATTATTACACAATTGCAATTATTGAATTGCATGCATTTTTATTGACATAGTTATTACGCAATTGTATTATTGAGTTGTATGCATTTCGGAAGTTTCTGTTAAGCTATTTTTAGGTATAAAAGATTTTGGAAAATAAAGAAGTTGTGCAGAACAAAGTTGATTCTTTAATTTGCAACAAGGTCTTAGTGTTCCTACTAAGGTCCTAAAATTAACACAAATAGTTCAAGGTGATTCTACCTGAACTAAACTTATTTAGATATTCATTTGGTCTTAGTGATTCTACTAAGGACTAAGTTAAAACACTTGTGTTGGACTCTTTTAATGAATTTTTTTTTAATTTTTTTAGCCTGAAGTTTTGTGTCACATTTTTCTTAGTGATCGCAGTAAGTTTTTCGCCATTTCAACATAGTGCCGTTGTAATACATTAATTCTTAAAGCTTATACAAAAGTTTAGCTTGGGATTAGAACAATTTCTATTTTTAACGAATTTTTAAAAAAATGCCTACAAAAGAGTTCTTACTTTTTTACCGAAAATTTCATATATAAAATTATGTACACATAAAACTCTTCCGTACATGGCTTTATCACTGAACTCCTCCTAAACGGATGGACCAATTTTGATGAAATTTAGTGTGTGTGTGCGGCTGGGTCTGTAGATGGTTTGGATTTAAATTTTGACCCGGTAGGTGGAGCTTTTGTTGCTGGGGCAGTATACAAAGGGGTATTTGAGAGTATAACTCAGAAACGAATAGAGAAATTGGCATGATTCTACGAAATAAAGTTCTGCTTGAGATTCACTAAGCAGTTGTGTACCTTTAAAACTAGATGATATACCCAGTTTTACTCGGGCGAAAAATTTAAAATTTTAATATTTATTTGATAAGATTTTTGTTTATTTTGTTTATTTTTATTCATTTTGTATTTTTGTAATTTTTTTTTTTTTTTGCATAAAAAGTAATGCTTAGTGAAAGAATCATGTCAATTTCTCAATTCGTTTCTGAGTTATACTCTCAAATACCCAATTAAACACTGCTACAGTAACAACAGCGCCACCTACTGAGTTAAACTTTAAACCTTAACCACCTATAAAATCAGCCTCACACACACACCAAATTTCATCAAAATCGGTCTTGCCGTGACAAAGCCATGAACAGAAGAGTTTTATATGTAAATACAGGGTGTCCCAGACCTAGAGGACAATCCAGTGGGGGATGATTCCTTATGATGAGACGAGCAAAAAATTATATTGGTGGGGGTGGTCGCAAATGCCCCCCTAGGGAGGTAGGAGGGAAAAACAAAAAAAATAGATGTCATTACTTTTTAATCAATTACTTACATGTCTCTGCAATGATTATCAAAGTTAATAGCTTTTTGAAAAGAAAATGAAAAGCCCTTTAAGTTATTAGCACAAAGTTTTGCCATAAAGTCACAACTAAATAAGTTATAAGCACATAAATTCAAAAAATGAGTTTTTTCTTAAAAAAATCCACTTTCAAGGCAATTTTCTCGATAAAAAACCAAATTGTAATTTTTTATGACGAAATTTTTTTTTGCTTAATTCTGTGTAAATCGGCCATACATTGATTTTTTCTTAGAGCAGCTATTTTTCATAAAAAAATCGATATTCCCGATCTTACCACTTTTTCCCTCTCTCTTGTGTTTTAAATGCAAACACTGCGACATTGTTAATTATGATAACAATAACAATTAAAACAGTTAGATTTAACGGAATTTTTTTTAAAAAGTTTATTTATTTTCCATTGTTAAGCGTAATCACGTGATTTATAGAAATTGTTTAAATATCCTGTCAAGAAAGCGTTCGTCGGTTTGTGATCGCTCCAGAAGCCAAGTACAAAACTCCATTCGGAGCGGATTGTCAGCAAGACGGAGTTCTTGGACCAGAGTATAATGGTAAGAATGGAAACGTTCACGACACAGCACCCGGTGAAAATGTGATTTCGATGTTGGAACTCTTTCATGCAATCGCGTAATAATAGTTGGATCATTGTGCACAATTCTTTCTATTTCGTCATCAGCTTGCGCAAGCCGATTATCAGGGCCAAGCTCTCCTCTTATTCACTGAACAGAACCGGTAGTTCTTAACCGGTTGAATGCATTATTAAAAACTCTTACTGAGGGAAGTTGTCTGCTGGGAAACCGAGCCTCGTATTCCCTTCTGGCCTGGATTGCGTTGCAATTTGCAAACCCGTAACAAAAAACAATGTCTGCGTACTCTCAGCACTCAATAATGAGAACTTGCAAATAAATAAACTTTTTAAAAAAAAATTCCGTTAAATCCATTAAAAGTAATGAAAATGATATCGCCCAGAGTTTCCCAAATAACCAATTTTTTTTTTAATTTAAGAAGGGTTTTTGACCCCTCCTGTGTGAATATTAGGGAGCAATAATGTTTCCCAATTTCAAAGGTCATTCAATTTTCAAGACTTTTGCTTATGGTCTTGAATCAAAATTTTACTAAGTTTAGGAGTTAAAGGAAATGAACTACGGCCCCATAGTATAAAATGTCACATAAAAAATCGGTTATGTGGGCTGATCCAGAAAATCCCTTCGACGATATATTATGTGGACCAATGCCTATCAGAAACGATTGGAGTTTTTTAAATTCTTTTTTGGTGTCGCACAGTGTAATAATGGTATTTTTATTCTTAAAAAACACCCATTTTAAAAATAGCTTATATTTTTTGTTTCAGACGTTTCTTACTGGAGATACGTCCAGAAGTTTTTTTCGAACCTTCACTGCAACCTCCATTTTGTCGCCGCGCATGCGTGAACAAATTTTTAAATTTTTAATATTTCAATATACTCAAAGATGTTACAAATAATGTGTAAAATGTTTGATTAATTTGAATACATATTACTACTGAAAACTATTTTTTAAAATATGTCAAATAACCCCATAAAGTGGCCTAAAATTCTTATTGTTCTCTATACGGTGACGCTTTTATGCTCTTCATCTTACTTCTCAAACAAACCTCGTGCTAGCCACTGTGTATATTGTGGGCAGCAGTTTCGTTGCCAAATAGAATTGGCACGAACTTAATTGCAAATATAAACTTATCCAAGCCACACATGACAAGCTCATTTGCTCTAAATGCTTTTGGCAAAAGAGTTTTGCAAGAGTTAATATAAGTCCGCAATGTAGCATTGATTTGACATCAATTTTGTGTAAGGCTGCTTAAATAACTTACTAATTTACGATGGCTAGTATCCTTGCAGTCTTTGCAAGTTGGCTTAGATTTTGATAAACTGGCAATGATTGATTGTTATCGACCGGAAATGAATGGAACTCATATGTATCAATTACAAGTTGAGTTGAAGTTTGAAAAAAGTTCTTATTTATGAATCCAGCTGGAATGAGTTATTAAAAACTTGGCATTGGAAGTAAGGTAACACATCCCAATTTCAACATCCACTTCCGATATCAGTGTATCTGAAAAATAAAATGTCTGAAAAATCTTAAATGTCTATTCCAAATACTGATACTGATGAAAAATGTCTGCTTCATTTAAACAATATTAAAATCCTGGTCAAAAATTGGGTTATATTATAGCTACCCCTGCTGAAAAGTGTGGAAATATCTACGTTAAAAGACATCTATTATTAACACTAGAACGATTAAAGCTATAAACAATCTCCCAATATCAATCTCATACTGTACGAACAAAATTCACAGCAAGCGAAGGGCACTGTTTAAGGGAAATAAAAAAATCATCCTTATAATTTTTTTTTAATTCTGGGTATCCTTTATACCTTTTTTAAACTTTTAAAAAAAAAATTCCGTTAAATCTAAACTGTTTTAATTGTTATCATAATTAACAATGTCGCAGTGTTTGCATTTAAATAGAGAGGAAAAAGTGGTAAGATCGGGAATATCGATTTTGAATAAAAAATAGCTGCTCTGAGAAAAAAACAATGTATGGCGGATTTACACAGAATTAAGTAAGAAAAAAAATAACGTCATAAAAAATTATAAACAATTTGGTTTTTTTCGAGAAAATTGCCTTGAAAGTTGATTTTTTTAAGAAAAAACTCATTTTTTGAATTTATGTTCTTATAACTTTTTTAGTTGTGACTTTATGGCAAAACTTTTTGCTAATAACTTAAAGGGCATTTCATTTTCTTTTCAAAAAGCTATTAACTTTGATAATCATTGCAGAGACATGTAAGTAATTGATTAAAAAGTAATGACATCTATTTTTTTTTGTTTTTCCTTCCTACCTCCCTAGGGGGGCATTTGTGACCACCCCCACCCATATAATTTTTTGCTCGTCTCATCATGAGGAATCACCCCCACTGGATTGTCCTCTAGGTCTGGGACACCCTGTATATGAAATTTTCGGTAAAAAAGTAAGACATTTTTTGTAGGCATTTTTTTAAAAAATCGTTAAAAATAGCAATTGTTCTAATCCCGAGCTAACATTTTTTACAAATCTTAAGAATTGATGTATTAACGACACTATGTTCAAAAGGTGAAAAATTTACTGCGATCACTACGAAAAATGTGACACAAAACTTCAGACTAAAAAAATTAAAAAAAAAATCATTAAGAGTCCAAAAAGAGTATATCACAAAAAAAGACTCAGATCTTTTTTCTGTACGACTTACGGTTTCGAAGTTACAGCTGTTTAAATACATGCACTAATTGTATTTTTTAAGAGATTTTGCAATTTTTTATAGTGTATATCCTTTTAAAAGAAATAAAAATTAAAAAACAAAGTATGCAGATATAATACGTTTCAGGAGAACTATCAATCCAGAGAGTTCAACAATTTTTAAAAATAGTGATGTCAGAAACTAGGGCGTTTTGACATGGAATCACCCATATGCAAAATTTCAAGTCCATATATAAATTTTTGTGGAATTCTAAGAGATTTTACCTTTTTTGACAAAATCACTTTGTATAGGAGGAAGGTGTGGTTTTCATCCAATTTGGCTCATTTTAAAACTTGACCTTTATTTTTTAGATAAAATCTTAAATATCGAATATCGTGATGATAGCTTGGATGATAGCTTGGAAAGACAGACAGATGGACATGGCTAAATCGACTCGGGTGTCAAGTCTATACCTGCCACGCCTCCTTATGGGCGTTACAAACGGAGTGAAAAAAATTAATATACCCCTTTTACGTTTTTTAAAAGTGGGGGTATAAATACAATGCCTCTGGGCATAGTAAGAACTTTTTATAGCAAAGCTTATTGCAACAAAGAGTAAAAGAAAAGAAACAAAATAACTTAGCATGTATGTTATTAATAACATTTGTTGCTGTTAATATTTTATACAAAAAAATTATACCACAAAGAGAATAAATAACCGACATATACACAAACTCATTTCAAATCACTGTTAATTGCTCTGCTCCCACAATGAAAGCACTTTCAGCGTCATGTTACGAGAGAACCGATCCCCTGAAAGAGAATGTTTGAGCTGAAGCTTAATCAACAAACTATGATTTTCCGCTGAACATTGTGTTATGTTAATTAACATATAATTTTACCATTAACATACAGAGCGCGATAATTAAAGCCAAATTTAACACTCGTCTCGGCCATAAATCGATAGTAAATCGCCTATGTTAACATTCTATTATTTTGAAAAAATTTAAATGTTATTTTACGAACTTTAAACATTTCTTTTTTAACCCCTTGACGTATTTCCACGAGTTTGACTCGTGGTACAATTTTTGTGTCTAACATGATTATCTCGAGTCTGACTCGTGGTACAATTTCTGTGCCTAACATGATTATCACGAGTCTGACTCGTGGTGTGTAGAAGTGTACATTTGATGAAAAGAGAATTAAAATTTTCCCGTTATTTTCAGCTAATAATGTAAACAAAAAAAAATAGTTGCAGTTGAGTGCATTATCTACTGCAGATCAGTTGTGTAGTTATCCATATTTTTTGTTACGCATTAAAATTAAATCGATTTGCGACTGTTCGTAAGCATCAAAACTGGTTTGTTTAGTGCAAGTTGTGTGCGAACAGTTGGAAGCGAACTTCGTTGCTCTAATTGATACGTCAAGGGGTTAAAACAAGGTTAAGTTATCACAGTTTCACATATAAACTCCTGATAATTTTAGAGTTTTAATGCCTCTTTAAGTAACTTTCTTTTAGATATTTTTTTTTTTGTAAGACTTAATCACAACAAAAAAATATGTTATCATGACGCGCGGAGTGTTTGATTTTGACCGCCAAAATTTTGCTGCGTTAAGATGATCACTGAGGCTGAGCTTTTGAGCTTCAAGGTCAACATAAGCCTGAACTTAGGATGAAGTAGAGAACAGCATGTTTGTTTTTACTCCAAATTAAGCGCTAATCTTTTCGTGTTCGATTGTAAAATAAGTGCAAGCGGGTGAAAAAATCTGTGTTCGTTGCTTAAAATGTTAGATTTATGTAGGGCAAAAAAGGCACATTTCTTGCCCTGCGAAACTTTATCAGGGGAGAATGTTGCCCTGAAAATCAGCTGATTGCTTTAAACGAAAATATTATGAAATGCGTGTGTTAGACAAGGATAAATATATGCATTCATAATTTGACACTTTATAATATTTATAATATAGCAAATTTTTTATTTTTAGCGCACACAAATAAATCAGCTGATTGAGTAAGCAGGGCAGTATTTTGTGTTCAAAACCTGCACTTTTTCAGGGTTGAGTGCAGCACTTGAAAAATGTTGCACTGTGCACACTGCTCCTGAAGCAACTTCAAGTTGAACTAAAATGGCAACGTAAACTGAATGTCTCCAAGTGTTTGTAATGTTTTTCTGATGAAGTATCACTTTGAATTAAAATCCTAGCTGATTTCGTTTTGAAAATATCTCAATTTTTGCATTTTAACGTGATGGAACCATCTTGTACATTAGACAGCGCAATATATTCAAGTATAAAACTGTTTATATATGTATGTATGTATGTATGTTTCCTACGTGTGTATGTATGTGTGTGTGTGTGTCTGTGTGCGTGTAAAATATTGAGAATTGGGATATTGTTTCCACACTATCTACTGAGATAAATATCGCGGCACGTTTTTTTTAAGTCGTATCACCTGTAGACCTATTCCACTATCCCGTTCCGTCCATAAATTACGTAATCACTTTTATACTTAAATTGGGTCAAATTGAACAGCCTCTAAGAAATATACATCTATCATTTATTACAAATGTTGCGAAGTAACTGTCACTGCAGTATTTTTTAAGCGACTTGAGTATGATGAATCTTCGATAAGATTAATTTTAAATCTCTCCCAAAACTTGTTAAATTCCCTGTGAATCGACTCTCCAGCCTGCTCCGACTACAATCCTAAGCCATCTCAGTCTAGTTTTATAATAGCATCCTTCAAATGATCTAATATAACATGTATTTTTATCGTCTGCGAGACACCAGTACTCTCAATGGCTTTGCGGAAAGTTATCAAATTTTTATCTAAATCGGTTAAATCGGCTTTTTTAGTTGTTAAACAAGAATTTACAATTTGATTCATTGTCTGAAAAGCACACTCAAAGGGCTTCAAGGCATAAGGTCCAACCGTTTCATAAATATCGGGGTCATTACGTTTTGCAGATTCCTTTAAAAGTTGTCTGCATGCATTGCCTTCAAATATCTCTCCTTGATCATTTTTAGCCATTAGTTTCAACTTTGTGGCCCAAATCAATGTTTTTTTCCCGCCCAACAAGAGGTACCATACCACTTCAAAACAAATGATTGACAAAGCCCTGCAAAAGATGAAGTACGGGAAGTTGTGGTCGGAGCAGGCTGGAGAGTCGATTCAAGGGGAATTTAACAAGTTTTGGGATAGATTTAAAATTAATCTTATCGAAGATTCTTCATACTCAAGTCGCTTAAAAAATGCTGCAGTGACATTAACTTCGCAACATTTGTAATAAATGATAGATGTATATAGCCCTAGTCAAAATTATTTACATCTTTAGAAGAAATAGATTAAAGAAAAGGCTCGCCTTTTTTGTTGTTTGCATAATTTGCAAAGAAATTTTTGGTTGTTGTATTCTTTGTAGTATGCAAAGTAAAGAAAACATGTTTTAAAAACCTAACGGAAAATATCATTAAAAAAAAATTAGCAAAATATAACTATTCTCTGGCCTAAACAGTTCTCGCACAATATTTTGTGGACTGATGAGTCTTCCTGTAAATTCGAGGAGTCTTTTGGAAAAACATTCATGATTCTTCCTTAAATCCTAAAAAGTAAGGTCGTGCAGCCCTTATATTTGTAAATATTGTGTTTATTGACTCCAAGAAAGGCTGTGTAAATACTTATGACGCCAGAGAGTAGATATCAATTATTAGTTTATTTTGTGATATATATCGTTAGGTTTGCTAAAACTTTTTTTTTTACTTTACATACTGCATAGAATTCAATAACAAAAAATATCTTTGCAAATTATTTCCAACAACAAATAAAGTGAGCTCTTTCTTTAAAACATTTAAAAATATTAGCGATGTGTAAATAGTTTTGACTATGGCTGTATTTCTTAGAGGCTGTCCAATTTGACCCAATTTAAGTATAAAAGTGATTACGTAATTTATGGACGGGACGGGATAGTGGAATAGGTCTACAGGTGATACGACTCAAAAAAAAACGTGCCGCGATATTTATCTCAGTAGATAGTGTGGAAACAATATCCCAATTCTCAATATTTTACACGCACACAGACACACACACACACACATACATACACACGTAGGATACATACATACATACATACATATATAAACAGTTTTATACTTGAATATATTGCGCTGTCTAATGTACAAGGTGGTTCAATCACGTTAAAATGCAAAAATTGAGATATTTACAAAACGAAATCAGCTAGGATTTTAATTCAAAGTGATATTTCATCAGAAAAACATTACAAACACTTGAAGACATTCAGTTTACGTTGCCATTTTATGTCAACTTGAAGTTGCTTCAGGAGCAGTGTGTGTGGTAGGGCAACAGTTTTTTGTAGAAACGAAAACACCATTAGTTTCGATGCAATAAAAAGAAAATTTTCTCAAGTTAATTTTAAAAAATCCAAAAATGTTTTATTACAACCCAGTATATTTCGAATGCTGATAATTTGGATGAAGAGCAATTTATAGGTTTTGATTTAATTATTTTGATTTAAATTTTCAAGTTAATTTAACTTTTTTTATTTTTTGCTGAAACAATCAACTTGATACGCCGACTGCTGGATCGAAAAAGATCGTAGCATTGGCTGGTTGATTAGAGTAAGGCTGCGTAATCCACATAAGAATAGAATTAACGGTGATTAGAGGAAGAAAATTAGTAACTAAAGCACTAGAACAAAGTAACTTCCGATACAGTGGTTTATTTTGTAACAATATTGTCAATAGAATTTGACAAATAGATGGCAGTAGTTGAGTAATAATGCAGCAAGGCAAAGTTACACAAAAGTAAATTCAATTCAAATATTTTTCTATCTTCTAAAGCTCCAAGTACCCTACACAACTTCGGAAGCAAACTGGAATATGTAGCAAACTGAGCTTTCCAGCATGAGGACCACCATGCGCAATTTGGGAGAAAGATTTTTAGTTGTCGAAGCTGCATATCGACTCATAACCGCCAAAATATCTTAAGCGACATAATATCCGATTTATGTTTTTTGATGAAAATCGATAATTTGCGATGGTTTACATCGTCTGTCAAAATTTCATAGGTGTACGAAATTAGATTATGAATTTAAACCAAAAGCAATTTTAGCTTAAGTACACACTACATGTTTGTTTACATTTTTCATGACAGCAAAGTGTCGCTTAAGATGAAATTCTCTAAAAGAAATTAATCAATATAAGAGATAAAATTATTAAAATAAAATTAATAGCAAAGAGATAAGAGATAAAAGATAAAATTAATAGCAAAGATAATTAAAAAAAACCTTCTCCTGTAAAATTTTCTTTTTGGCGCTTAAGATATTTTGGCGGTTATGAGTCGATATGCTGTGATAGGCATGTTAAAAGAATATCAAAGAAATAAATAAGGAACTGGAAAACTGTAAAGTGTATGCCGTGAGAAGCACTCCGCAATCTGGTGTTTTATATGGTGAAGTGAGAGTGCTGAACTCACAAATAGAATCACAATGAGTGTGATGCCATTTCCACGGACGTCATCATCAACGGAATGCCCTCTGCTTCTGATGAGAACATTAACGTTATTTTTAGCAGAGCTTGCTCTCTAAATAAATGTGACTCTCTGAGACTACGTGACATTTTTAAAGTGCTTAGCAGAAACAACAAAAATGCAGTGATTATTACTAAGCTGGCGTCTACTTATGAGCGCAATTGTATGTTTAAAGCTCTTGCTGCACTTTGCGAGACTAATAGGCGGCACCTCTCACTCAGGTATGGAGGAGGTGAAAGTTTTTACATCAACGAAAGTTAAACCAAAACAAATCGGATAATAATGCTCTATGATGGATAATCATAAGAGTCTCATCAATGTTTTGTGTAAGCAGTTCATCGGTTTAAATGTTGTAAAAAGGAGCTTAAATGGGCTCAAGCTTGACAGATTAAGATATATTTTTCATAATACGTCTTTGGACGTAGTCTGTGCCTCAGAAACCTGGTTTAAAAGTGAAATTCCTGATTGTCACTAAAATTTAAGGGACTCTGGGAGTATTTCAAAAAAAGAAATTACACTTTTTTAAAATTTTAAAGATTTATCCCTGACATTTTGGTCCAAAAATTTTCCGCGAGAACGCAGAAAATTACAATGCCGCGTAAGAGCTTAAATTTTGCGGTGAGCAAGATATATGGAGACTGGTTCATCTGGTTGCAATCGGATGAGTAGTTTTTGAGCAATCTTGCTCACCGCAAATTTAAGGTCTTTCGCGGCATTGCACTTTTCTACCGAATTGACGAATATTTTTGGACAAAAATGTCGGATAAATTTTGAATAGTTATACTTTAAAAATGTAAAAAAAAATTAGTCTAAAATAAAATTCGGCTTCAAAAAACAATTTCAAAAAAGTGTTATTTCTGTTTCAGGCCCTTAAATGGTTTTATTTTTGTAATTTAATTTTTTAATTTTTCGCATTGATAGGTGTGTTAGAAGAGGTGGCTGTATTTTGTAAGTGCAATCTGAATGTTCAATTTGTAAATAAAAATATGCTTTTTGAAGTCTGTGATGTCTTAATGTTGAAATTTTTGATAACTTTAAAATATTAGTATCATGTGTTTATAAACCTCATCGTTGTCATAGCATAGAACCATTTTTTTCTGATTTAACCAGTAAAATCATTGATTATGATTTATTTTTTGTCTGTGGTGATTTCAATGTTAATCTGTTGCGCCATGACTCTGTTAGAGGAATCTTTAACTATCAATCTTTTATGTGTGGATTGAAAATTGTATAATTATATTCCCAATCGTTAAATGCATGGATGTGAACCTAGTCTTCTTGATGTTTCTTTAGTCTCTGATATTTCTGTACTTCGTAAATTTGACCAAATAACCTTCCTCTCTGATCAAAATTTACTTTTTTGTTGTCTTAACATTAGTCTAGGTAGAAACTCTCCTGCTAGTTTATCTTGTCATGACTTTAAATCAATAGACTTGTCTGCCTTATTGCAAAACTTAGCTAGCTTGCAATGTAATGTTTGTTGGTTTTATGAATCGGTAGATGACAAACTAAAAGTTCTCATGGAGAAGTTAGATGTTATATTTGCTCATCATGTTCCAATACGTACTGTACAAGTCTCAAATAATTGATGTCCGTGGCTTACGAGTCGTGTGTAAGCTTCTGTTAGACTAAGAAACAAACTTCACTCCAAATGGAAAATTAATCCTTCAAGCGCTAATTGGGAAGAATTTAGAAGGGTTGGAATACCGCTACTGCTATGACCCGACGAGCGAAGATTAATTTCTTTAATTCCATACTAAACCCTAACTTCTTAAATTCTCAATCATTATGGCAGAATATTAAAAGGTATAGAGTGTTTAACAGGGATACCAGTGAGTTCAACTTACATCCTGATGAGCTAAATAATTTCTTCTTAGAAAGCGGAAACCATATTTCAGCAAGCAGTATAAGCAGTGGTGAGTTGCCAGAATTTACTGGTAATTTTATATTTCCTGCCTTTGAATATACTTCTGTAAGTGAAGCATACGTTGATAAATGCTTAATGAACATCAAATCTAACGCTGTTGGGATTGATATCATGCCCATTAAGTTCATAAAATTAGTACATAAGTAGTGTATTACCTTTCATAATTTCGCTTCTTACTCACATCATAAACCATTGTTTCACATATTCCCAATTTCCTGATTTGTGGAAGGCTGCCACAGTCCTGCCTGTGGGAAAAACTTCATCTGCCGCTGTACCTTATGACTACAGACCTATCAGTATATTGCTTGCTCTGGGAAATATTTTTGAAACTATGATGGCGAATCAATTGTCTGTATATGTACCTTAAATCAATTGAAAAACGAAAAAATAAACGTAGCATCCATCAAAGGAACGCAACAATATCATTGCTTCATTCCAATCAATGATACAGAAATTAGATCTCGATTTTTAAATTTTGAACAATTTTTCACTTATAAAATAAAACATTAAAATTCCATCCAATTCGTTTTCTTTATTTTTAACAAAACAGAAATAAAAAAAAAGTCGATAACTAGTTGAATTTGTTCAAAATTAGGCGATCGCTTATAGCAGCTTGTGTTTTTGTGTGTACGTGTTTTAGTTTTTGCAAAACACAAGTTTATAATAGAAAACAATTTGTATGGCGGGAAAAGCGGGCGGGAAAAGCGGGCGAAAAATGGACTACTTGCCGAGCATGTATGTTGTAAAGCTTTGATAGCTAGTTGAATTTGTATTAAAAATTCTTTAACACTACACGTTTTACGCCATAACTTCTGAACCCTTCAAGAGGGCACCTTAATTTTATATTGTTGGAAAGGTAGTGAAACGTACAAAAAACCAAAATAAACTGAAAAAAATTATAGCGTCTGTTGTTGGCATGGCATTAAACTTTGAAATTAACAATGAGTCAGTTTACAGCAATTTTTTTAAAAAATTTTATATTTTGTCATTAAAATAGAGGAGATACCTATTCCAATGATACGTTAACATTATCCCAGTTCCGCTCGGCCTCATTGTTTTCTTCTTCCGTTAATACTTCTTCACTAATTTCGAAGCTTTCAACATCTACCATGTTCAAAAATTCCTCTATTTCTTTATCTGTCATACTTAATACATTATTTGATCGTATTCCTCTTCAACTCTCCATTTTTCCTTGATAAAATTTGAAAAAAAAAATTATAATTTACAAAACAGTTTTTTAATGCTTCCTGCCGATGTCTTTAGGCACAATAACTTTAAATGCTTAACTTTTAACTCATTAAATAAAAATTTTAAATTTCTAGTGACCATATTTTATAGCTTATATTCCGAAATACTTACCTGGTTTTTTTTTTTTGTTACTATTAATTCACTTTTTTTAAATTTTTACTTCAAAATCAACCCTGTTTACAAAACAAATTTTTACGTGCGCAGCGCTCACTTTTACAAAGACAACTGACAATAATTACTAAATGCGGTAAGTTAGAAAAAATTGGCCGTTACAAAAAATGTTACCCGAAGTGCTTAGAATATATTATTTTGATTTCTGAATTTGAAAAAAAGGTTTTCAGTTCTATATTTGAATAACAACGTAAGTGTGCTGCCTAAAGGTATTGTTATGCAGTAGAGGTTTAAAAGTAGTTTATTTAGGTATAAATTAATTTTTTTTTTCAACTTACATAATATCATCTATTCCAGGACCATATAAGATACCCTCATCATCAATTGTTGGGTCTAAAATTTCAACTTGCGTTTGTCTTCTCAGAATTCTTCGAACGCGCGTGGTTTCCTGTCCATTTTTTTTTGCGAAAATAATACGCGTGGAATCAACGTTTTTAATAAATGTATGACAGTTTTTGCCACTTTGATGCCAATTTTTTTACAATAATATAAGGCTTTTCCTTTTTCTGAAGACCAGGGGACCTTACCCCTCTTTGCTCCCCCTGTGGATACCTATGCATATTTATATAAAAAGTGAATTTAAAAAAAATAATTGACACTTAAAAGAGTGCATTGAAAAAATAAAAGACTTATTACAGATAAGAGTTTTTGTAGTTTTTTGAGTTTTTGTAAAACCTGAAACAATTTTTATTCAATTGACTTAAAACTTTCTGAGAATATTTTTAAGATATTATTCATTCGAAAAATGAAAAAAAGAAATTGATTTTTAGTCGCCGAAAAACTTTAGTAGGCCCTTAATTCAAACACAATAAAATTAATGCTTTCTAACTATTTCAATATTGAATTTCAATATTGAAATTGCAAATGCTCCACCACTCCATATCACATCCAATGGGCAGGTAGAGAGGTTTCATAGTACCTTTTTTTTTTTGGATTCGCCCGGAGGTAAGAAATCTTCATAGATACGTATGACCCGCGCCATATGCATGCACGATTTACATTCTAAGAAGTTCCCGGATCAGCCGGACTGATAGAATGCACCTACGTGCTAAAACTTACCACCTGTTGGCAAATAATAGCCTCCACTAAGCACAATTGCTTGGCCTTTCAGCGGAAATTAAAATTAAATAAAATTTGAGAATTTTTTGTGCTTATGTAAACTTCATAAACATCATCGAATAAAAGCACATTCTTCATAATACGAAGCAATACAAGACAACATCCAAAGTTATTTATTAGACCATATATAACCGCATTTATAATTGTTGTCGTTCGGCTTGGGGCCACTGTCCAACCCAAGATCCTACGTGGAAAAGAGATGCAACTCTCAAACACCAAACCAATACCAAACATAGCACAGATATACAAGTATATATTGTGCAGGCACAATATATTTGTATATTCGGGTCACTAAAATAAGGGAACACCGAGCTAAAGTTATTATTTGGATATGCATTTGGGCCAACGCAGGTAAAAACTTGTATGGATAAGAGATAAACTCTGACACACCAAGCCAAGAGACACGGTATACATGGTCAATAAGGAGGAACTAAAGATCTAAAACAATTTCATGAAAAAATAAAGCAACGAAACTGAATAAAACGAAAACTTAAAGTATCTATCATATTCGATGATGCTTATTTGTTAAATCGTAAAATCTGCACAATTATCGCGAGTTATATTTGTTATCACAAGGAATGCGTTAAGTATTCAAATGTAATATCATTTTGCGTTTTAAGACATCCACCGAGTCAGAAAAATGTATCAAGTTCAAGTTGCCATTAAAATCACTACACATACATCGCAAAGGGTCGTGAAGGGCATAATTAGAAGTGCAGTGACTCAACTTAAAAAGCTGGAAATGTCTGGCTCCGCTCCTGGGGATGTTGAAGTTTAATGAAGAAAGGAGGTATTGTGAGTCTATATCACCACTGAGTAATTTGTATAAAAAAGAGACATTGAGCATAATTCTTCTGCTTCTTAAGGAAGGCAGGGAAATAATTTTGAGGCGTGTTTCATAAGGGGGAAGAATAATATTGGTGTTCCAACGATAATGTAAAGCAAAAAGTAAGAATTGTTTTTGAACCGATTCTAATGCATCGATGTGGACATTGTATTGAGGGTTCCATATTACGGATGCATATTCAAGAATTGGTCTAACAAGAGAGGTATAAAGTATTTTAGTAGTGAAAGGATCGTTGAATTCTTTAGCCCATCTTTTAATGAAACGAAGGACACCTCTAGCCTTATTTACCACCAAATTAACTTGAAGATTGAAACGAAGTTTAGGATCCATAATTACACCTAAATCAAGAAAACTGTGTACAATTTCTAAGTTAGTATTATTTATAGTGTAATTTATACTATTAGCAATTCGACGTGAGAATGTCATTTGCTTACATTTTTTTAAGTTTAATTTTAAAAGGTTAAAATTACAACACTCAACTAGACTGTTTAGACAGTCTTATTACAGAAGGAAGGTCATTTATAAACAGTAAAAATAAAACCGGACCAAGATGACTTCCCTGCGGAACACCAGATGTGACCAAAATATTTTTTGACATAGAATTCTTATATAAAACTTTTTGAGAACGATTCGACAAGTACGAGTTAATCCAGTGTAATAGTTTGACGGGAAACCCAATTAGATGAAGCTTTTTCAGAAGA
Source organism: Pherbina coryleti (assembly GCA_943735915.1). Taxonomy (NCBI): domain Eukaryota; kingdom Metazoa; phylum Arthropoda; class Insecta; order Diptera; family Sciomyzidae; genus Pherbina; species Pherbina coryleti. Next base: position 92,024,884 of record OX030948.1, read on the forward strand.
AGATAATGATTGACACAATCGAAAGCTTTGCTAAAGTCTGTATAAATAACGTCAGTCTGTCGTCCTAAAGTAAAACCTTTGATGACACGCGAAGTAAACTACAAGAGGTTAGTTGACGTAGATTTTCCCTTTAGGAAACCATGTTGAGAGGTGGAAATGGAGGAAGATACAACGTGGGTTATTTGATCAGTTATAATTTTCTCAAATAACTTAGGGATTGCGCTTAGTTTTGCGATACCTCGGTAATTGGAAACATCAATTTTTGAGCCGGATTTATGAAGAGGTATTATATAAGATTTTCTCCATATATAGGGAAAATGACCACTGTGCAAGGATGTGTTAAAAATTTTTGATAGGGGAGAACACAAACTAATAGAACAATGTTTTAAAATGCAGCTCGGGATTTCGTCGAACTTGTCGAAGGTAATGCATAACTATATTAGAATCTATTACGGGGGTTTCAAAAGAGTTAACTGGTGGTAGGTAAGGATATTCAAGACTCATGCTCAGTGGTATATCGGAGTAGGTTGTTTTAAAGACCTTAGTAGAGAAAGCTCGTTGTTTAAAAGTTGAAAGGCAAATTAAAGACACAACTGAACTGATTCTGCTAGCTGCAATAGAGTACAGCAAAACCATCCATACGGTCACAAATAAAACTCCGCTAAGTATTTTTCATTCCTCATCTACACTTGACAATTTTGAAGTGTCAGACCGCTTAAAATTAGCTCAGCAACATATGCTTCAACATCATAATAAAGAGAGCCATCCAAAAAGTCATATGATGCAGGCGACAAGGTTCTCGTTAAATCAAACAGAATGTTATGCAATAAGTTAACGTCGTTGTATTCATGGAAAAAGATTTAGGGAAAACTGTCCTAATTAAAAGGAGGGTGGTCCATAAGATCAATCTCAGAAGTAGTAAACAAAACTGATAACTGCGTTTGTTTTTAGGTTGATGTTAACTCTGATTCTCTGTGGCACACTTGTTACTGGAGAAATAATCAACAACACTCATTCGGATTATATTCCAATCTCCGACTGCGAAGTCGTACTATGGGAAATTTACGATAATCTAAAGCAAGTGATAAATCTAACTGAAAATTCTATATTGTCGGAGGAATCACATTAACTGCTCCAAGCCGATTTTAACCACAACCAAAATGTGCTAGAAACAATAAGCATTCGACACAGACAGACTCGTAGCATAAATTTCTTAGCAACGGCACTTAAAGTAATAGCCGGAACACTAGATTTTGATGATTTCCAGAAAATAACCGTTAAAATAGAGGAGTTAATAGACGCCAACAAATAGCAGGTACAAATAAATTCTCAATTGAAGGAACAGATTTTTAAAATAGCAGATGTAGTTAGTTAAATTGTGAAAGAAACTAAAAAAAAGTAGTAAGGAATGGTCTTCGAATGGGCCGAAGTTAAAATACCGCCATGGCCGAACCAAAGTATATTCAAAATCTCAAGAAGTCAATAAAATGTTTATTTGTAAAAACATTTTCTTTATAATTTCAACAGAAAATATTCGCTTTTGTTTTTGATAAAGTCACTTTGCATGGGAGGAAGGCGTGGTTTTCACTCGATTTGGTTGAATTTCATACACAGAGTACATGTTTGTATATCGAAGATCATATGCAAAATTTCAAGTCCATATATGAATTTTTATGAAATTCTAAGAGACTTTACCTTTTTTTTTAAGTCACTTCGAATGGGAAGTAGGCGTGGTTTTCATTTGATGAAACCAAACTTGATCTTATGTTTTAGATCCAAGTCTAAATATCGAATTTCGTGGTTGAAAATGACGGCTGTAATCGTGTTCACAGACAGACAGACGGACATGACTAAATAGACTCGGGTGGTGATGCTGATCAATAATATATATGCTTTTATATACATAATTTTTATGGGCGTTACAAATGTAGTGACAAATTTAATATACTCCTTTTACGTTTTTTAAACGTGGGGGTATATGTATGTATATATTAAACTCGCCAAAATATTTTGATTTTAAAATTAATTGGAACTATTGGAATATTAAGATTACAAATTTCTGGGAATTTTCAAAAATGTTAAGAAAATAATTAGTTGTGTGTTAATCACAATAAACAACAAAGTCTTTCATAACAAAAATGGTCTCCACACCATCTTAGGTGTACCATCAGTTAAACTAACTGAACCCTAAAAATGGAAGTGTGGAAAAAGGGAGGAGCTAAACAGCAAAAATAACAATTTCAATATGCTCTGATAGCGGTAAAACGCTGTGATCGAATTTCTAAGATGCACAAGAATTAAGGCTGTACTTAAAAGTATGATACGATCTAGGTTAACCTTGGTACAGTTTGCATCAAAAAGTAGATAAGAACTCAGTTACAAAAATTCAAGCGTTCTCTGCCAAAAATATATTCCGGGTAACTTTCTCGGCATATTTTCAGTATAAGTAGAACCTAAGTAGCTTGAGTGGATCACAGTGTAAAGTCATACAAAAGGCTACTGATGAGTTGGTGTAGCGACCAACGAAACAGACTGTATAGGCAAGCTGTGTGATTTGCTCTATACAGAGCCGTTGTTGTTGTTGTTGGTTGTTGCCTTCATTGTTCTTCATGTTGTCTTGTTGTCAACATGATTGGCCTAGAGCTCAAAAATTTGTTTTCTATATAAATAATGAAAGGCCGTATTCAAATATTAAACTAAAAAAATTCTTAAAAAACATATTTTTTAAGAATTATATTTTGCGCTTTATGCCAAGTAATACATGGAGCAACAGGTTGCTACAACAACAAAAGTTATTTGCAGAACAAACGAAGCTGACTAGACCATGGTTTCGTCGGGTGCTACTCCGACTCATCAGTAGTCTCTGTGGTTTTAGCAGTCCACTAACTTTGACAAGCTAATAAGCGCAATAGCAATAAAACCAAAGCGGAATTATAGAAGTGCAATTCACTTTATCAATGCCATGTAAAGCAGTCTGAAATGGCCAGTTATTTATTGTTTTTTTATTCACTTTATCAAAGCAGTGTTTTTCTCTTTTGCTAGTCGCAGAATTTCAAAAAGTTGACTGCATTGATTCTGCAAAGACGTTGTTGCTGCGCTTTTTGTTTACTTCATTATCACGTGTCCATCTCGGTTCCAACATTTTGTTGGTATTAAACCATAGAAGGTGTGAAGAAGGTTTTTTGGAAAGCAGATATTTATTATATGAGCAAACATATAATATTTCATCATGTTTTCGTAGGTCGTGCTCGCACCAGTTTACATGAGTTATACAATTGTGGCATTTTAATATGTTTATTTAATTTTATAATTCTTAAAAAACATATTTTTTTAAGAATTATATTTTGAGCTTTATGCCAAATAATAATATGTATAATAATTACCAGACTAACCAAATAATTATTTGGCATAAAGCTATACTTACTCGCCTTAAGCATTTTAAACAAATGGAACAAGACAAAAATGCCTAAAACCCAAATCAATATGACTAACTGTTAACCAATCCAAGGAGGAGACTTGGAAATAATGTCAAAATAATTGTAAATTAATTTTAAGAAAATACTGGTTATTTTAGTATTTAAGCATTTGAATTTGAAAATAAAAACCGAGATTATCTGACATTAACTGAGCTCACAAGCTTAACTAAATTCTTTTACCCTTCTCATAAGCGTGGCTTTTAGCCATAGTATCTGAGCGTTGTTGCGCTCCAAAAAAACCAAACACTTCGTGATTTCGCGATAGTGCTGATTTTTTTTTTTACTAAAATCTGGATTGAAAAATAAAAAACGAGACCTCAGTCCTCTACATTTTACTTTTGCTAATGATTTAAAGAAATGACATTTCAAACTTTAAGAATACAACTAACTTTGTATCAAAAACATTGATTTCTTAATATAAATAAAAATTGAAAGTGTTAATATTAAAAAATGTGCGGGAGGTCGAGCTGATTGTTGTCGGGGTAGAAGAACAACAAAATAAAGTAACTGGCGTTTACTTGGTATTGATATGTCAGGAAGAAATGTTAATTGAGCCACTTATAACTGGTCATTTCAGCCCTTGAAAGGACTTTGACCTAGCTTCTTATGATCAATTGTGTTGTGTGTGTTATTAAGTTTGGACACAATTGAGCGAGAACCGGACCTACATGAATGTATCGCTACATGATGGCGATGAACAGAATGTTATTGTTCTCAAGAAGCTTTACATGGCATTTTGATAACTCTCTGAGGTTTGCCATTGTCTGCAGAGAGGTGGCGACCGTACAGAAAAAGCATTTTAATTCAAATAATTTTCTGTCGCTGCTGGGGTTTGAACCCGGGTCTCCCGGTTTGTTGACGTAGAGGCCACGCACTTTAACCAGCTACGCCACAATATACATACACATTTTAAAATCGATATTTAAAAAACAACAGAAGTTATAACGGTTTTCGTTAATCTATGTCTAAGCTCCATACAACAAATAAAAAACTTTAAACGCGATTTCCTCGAAACTAGTTCTTTATAAACGGTTGGATAGATTACTCGAAATCTATTGGTTAAATTTTAATGATTTTGTTTGTTATTTTGTCCTTTAAGCATCCCCCCTAAATTCAAGTAACTATTTTTTTTTTGTTTTTTTTTTTCTATAAACAAAAAAGCGTGCCAAAATGTATCGTTTTCGAACTTTTTACTTCAACTTCCGCCATAATTAAAAAAAAAACCCGGTGTGGTCTTGCGTAGGGAGGATGCTTAATATAAGGTCTATGCTTTAAAATGTCATTTGATTTTTTTGTTTCCGATACATGGGAAAGGACATACCCATCGAACCGTTTTGGATGTCTTTTTTTCAATGCCATTTTCAGCGCCCTCTATATAAAAGCCAGAAATGTATTTAAAAAAAAAATATTTTTAAAAAGTAGTTTTTATGTACAATACCTGTATACATTTAAGAAAAAAATAATAACTTCTTATATCTAAAAAATTTTTTGAAAACAGCTCCTGTTTTTGGTTGCTACACGTATATTATACCTTAAATATGTTTCACTAATTTTTTTTAATAAAAATCGAATAATTTATAATATTCTAGGTTGGATGTACCATCGTATTGACTTCTTTGGTGATAAGAGGCAACGTGAATCTTATGCTATTTTATGTTTACAAAAATCAATTGAGGCAAATCCAAAGTCTGGACAGGCGCTGTATTTACTGGGAAGATGTTTTGCTGGAATCAATAAAGTGCATGACGCCTTCATAGCGTATAGAAATTCAGTAGAAAAAAGTGAAGGCAACGCGGATACCTGGTGTTCCATTGGGTAAGTAAACAATATTAAAATTATATCTTAGAAATAAATACATATTTTGGATTAAGCGTTTTATATCAGCAACAAAATCAACCAACCGATGCTTTGCAAGCGTACATTTGCGCAGTTCAGCTTGATAAAAATCATAAAGCTGCTTGGACGAATCTAGGAATATTATATGAAAGTTGTGGTCAGCCAAAAGACGCTTATGCATGCTATCTTAATGCAATCAGGAATTTACGCGTAAGTATAATGCTATAAAGGAATATGCTATATTTTCTTTTCAGCTCTCTAAAGAGCTTGATTAAAAAATTAACAAAATATCAAAAATTTTTTTCGCAACAATGAGTAGTAATTTGTGTATATCAGAGATCTGCATTAATGGAATTAATTGCTGTTTCAAGTTCCTTTAATTTTCAAATGCGACTAAAAGTCGAGGCAGGCAAACAACAAGTTTGTGCGAATCATAGGCAGCAAAAATCGAGTCGCCAAATGTAAAAAACTTGAAATGTAGAAACTTGATACGTAGAGAACTTAAAACCTAAAAACTTAAAATTAAAGAAAAAAAGCAATTATTTTGCCTGCAAATCTTTTATTTTCAAGTCTGTTTACGAAATTCGTGGCATTAACTTTGTGTCGTCAGTGCAAACTTCGTTTCTGGAGTTGAGAAAACAGTTTAACTTTAAAGCAGTGATGTTCACGTAGTACCACGCGTGGTGAGACTCGACTGTTTTATTCGAGAATCGAAACACGTACACGATCAAAAGCACGAAGTTCTCTCAATCAGTTGGCGCTGAGATTTCAAGCAAGAAAGCTCGCGCTGCTTGGTCGGGTGTTTTGCACTGAACAAAATTTGAGGTATAAGAAAATGAGTTTTTGTGAAGTTATATAATACTAATAATAATATAATAATATTGTGATGATGATAATGATAATGATACTGATAATTATAATGATAATTGTAACACAATTCTTGCTTAATACCTGCACTACAATTTTTGTCAGTGCATAGAGCTACTAACACAAGGACAAAGGTTGAAAATTGTGGTAGTATGCGTGAGTATGCGTAGTACTACTGCTTTACAGCATCCCAATAAACATTAACCTTGGCGATTGGCTTGACCTCAAGTGGAGCTACAGTTCGTTGTATGATGTTATTGATGCGTGTAGTATGCGTAGTACCACTGCTTTAAAACATCCCAATAAACTTTAAACTTGGCGATTGGCTTGACCTCAAGTGGAGCTCCAGTTCATTTCTCCAATCTCCAGTGCTGGATCTCCACTTGAGATCCAAGCCATTCTCCAGGGAAATGGACCTTCGATCTCCAGTTGAGATAAGGCTGGATCTCCACTTGATCTTCAAGGTCTTTCTCAAAGCGATCTCCAACCCAAAATGAAAAAAGAAATAGTATTTTAAGATAAAGCTTTTCCCAATAATTTTTTTATTATCATTGAAAATTATTTTAAATCTATTTCTTCATTACATTCCACTTCTTTTGAGCTGTATCCATTTTCTGTGCGCTGCATTGCTGTTCATCTGAAATTGCCACAAGTTCAAAGTGCAATGAAGCTGCTCGGGCAACAGTTGACGTTCCTGGCACTTCTACCGCTCCTATAACATCCCTCTCTGCATGCAATGTAGGTTCTTCTGCAACAGTAGAAGTTCCAGGTGCTTATAGTGCTCCCCCTACATGCCTATTTGATAGCAAATCTACAATTTGCTGCACTTCGCGCTTTATTCTTTTTCTCATCTTACCTTTCATTATTTTATTATTTGAATTTATTTATTTATTGAAATAATTTGCTGCAGTTTCTAATTTATTTTATTATTTTGTTGCAACTCACTTTGTTTGACACAATAACCAAATCAACCTAGTATAGCCACATACAAAATCAATTTATTTTTTTTGACACTTCAACAGTATTGCCACTTTGAAAACTAACACATTTCAAGCCAATTTCCAGTTCAACTCCAAGATGTTGGAGTTGACTTGGAGAAATGAGTTGGAGATGTGTAACGGTTTTTTTATTGCATGAGTTTTAAAGAGATTGCAGAAATAAATTTGGATGCGCATATAAAATAGTTCTACAACTTCTAAAGATAGATATATAATAAAACCGTTACACACAACAAAAACAACACCAAGCATTCGCGACTGCGTACAAGTACGCATATTATACAAACAACAACGTACAAAAAGACATACGTCTCTGAAATATAGCATAAAAACGATGATATGTAAGTAAATCCCGAAAGCCAAACGAATGAAAATAAAATGCTTCCGAAAGCAAATCGAAGCAGACCGCATAATTGTTGCTTTCGTAGTGCTGCGACAAATTAGAAAAGCAAAATGAAAATCAAAGCACTAAAATAATTTCTTATGCTTTCGTAGCACTACGCAGCAAAACAAATTATTTTTAGTGCTGCTGCTTTTGCTTAGCCTTTCGAAGATTCAGAAAGCAAAGCAAAATGAGCAGCATATGCTTGTCTTTAAAAACTTTAGGTAGCACTACGCAGCAAAATTATCGTTGCTTTTGCTGTTTTGCTGAAAGCAATTTAAACCCTGTAAAGTTTTACTTAAAGCAAAAAAAGTTAATGACAGATCTCTATTTATAAAAAATCTTTATTGTAAAATTGTGAGATTTTATTTTCTATTTTGATACTTAAAAAAAAAAAAGACTTCCTAACATGAAATTTAACAATTTCATCAAAAAATATAAAAGTAGAAAATAAAATTGTGGCCTTAAGCTGGTATTTTAAATTTAAACTTTAAGACAGGGTGTTGTTCAGGAATATTTGAAGAATCCAAATTGAGCAAAGTGTCTTCGGTACCATTTCTGGTACCCGAGATATAAAATCTTAAATTAATTTCTTTGAAAAAGTTAAAAAATTGCATTCAAGTATACTGTTTGATTCGAATTTTGCGTCTAGGCGGCACATTAACCGTATAGATGCTTGAATCAAGGGTTTGATTAAGATGGCACTTAAACCACGTAAAACGGGAAGATGACTTAATTGCAAACACTGAAAGTTGATTGAATAACTGGAAGAATTTATTAAAAACTATTTCTTTTATAGTAAAAATAATCTTAAAACAATGCTAAAAGTGAATAATTAACAAATTGTATTTACAATTAAAGTTATATAAAAAGTGTAGACTTAACACATTACAAAGTATATAAAAACAATAAAGAAAAGAAACAAATGTGGAAAGTGTTTACTTAACATAATAAAAAATAAGCAAAGCAACCAAAATCAAGAATTTATGAACTAGTTTAATTGACACAAATCAATATGTACTTAAATTATGCAATAATTAATAAGTGTGCCAAAAAATCATCGACTTTAAATAATAACACTATTAAGCAAGCACAGCAAAATATGCTGTGCTTGCTGCTGTACCCAATAATCGCTGCTCTACTTTGCTGAGTAACAACAAATTGCCTTGTCATGTAACAATGCATGTTGTTGTTGGTATCGGCGCTATTCTAAACATTCTCCCGCGCATTGAGTATCCATTCAACAATTAAAGCTACGTTGATAGAGAAATCAGAGCGAGAAGTAGACCTTGGTAATGGAATTGGTGCAGCTACTGGAGTGGATGAAGAGTCACGCTTCCTTGTATTGCTCTTCCAGAGATAATAAGCAATGATGACGATGGACAGAAACAATGCTACGTACCCGATCGCTGTGTAATGATAACTCATCCCGTGGATCTTAGATGGCATATCAAGCAGTTGATTGGAGAGGGAATGTTGTAAGGCGGTCAAATTACGTATTTGACTGTCGTTATGTCTCGACCTTGTGTATGAGCGGTTCAAAACTTAGTAGGTTTGCCAAATCAGTGATATTTCCTAGTCTGGTGTATGACGAATGCACAATACTGGAAACAGACTGAATTCCTTGAATCGTTAGAGTTTGCTGCTTTAGAATACAATCAGGTTGGAACTTAAGTATTCATACACCTTCTAATGATAGTTGAAGTACATCATTGCCAAAGACTGCACTTATCTTGGTAGGATATCTCAAAGCATATATCCATTGGTTTTCGTGGCTTAATTGAAGCCAGGTTGCATTAGTGGCACGTTGTTTCTAGTACGCAATTGGATTGTGGTTCTTTGTTCGTTGCATCGCAAGGAATTTACTTTAATTAATAAATAACCAAAAGTAAAATTTCTTTTGTTTTTCTTTTTATTTTTTTTTTTTTTTTTTATTTTTTTTTTTTGCGAATTCGGTATAAGCCTGGGGAGGGTTTCGACGTATTAATTTTTAATATGACTGGTTGGCATGAGGAAATGATTTCAAAACAGAATTTTTTGGAAAACATTTTTTTATGGTTGAAATTTTTGAAGAACCATGTTTGTTGCAATGTTTGCTTTTTAATTCCTCGACCCAACGATTTAACGACTCAACCAACGGTTACAAAGCATTAAAGGCCATAACTTCAGAATGGCAAGAGTTTAAATAAAGATTTAAATTGTTTAAAATTTTACCATAGTTCAAAGTGCATCATTACTTTTTTTCATTTTGATGAAATTTTTAAAAGTAATACAGTGCTTTTAAAAAATGTTCATAAAATTAACGAAAAAATAAAATATAGATCACCAAAATGTCCCAAAAATTGGAAATAATTCTGATTTATGTATGTTACATTAAAGTAATGTTTGGATGTTAGTCTTACGAAATGATGGCTCAAAGACTTGGAAATTGTTTATTATTGATCAACTTATGTTTGAAATTCAAAAAGTCTCCGAAAAATCTGATTTTAAGGGAAAATCCGATTAGTTCGACTTCTAAACTTCTTTGAAAAATCTGAAAAAAAAAAATTAAAAATACTTAACTCCATAAACTTTCAAACAAAGGTCAAGCAACTATGAAATTCGAAAAAAATTTTCATTTGGGACACCCTAATACCCATCTCACGCCTTTAGTCCAATTCCGTTTTGGTCAAATCTTCATATCGCACACCCTCTTCAAAAGGTACACGACTCAAAATTTTGATATTTTCAGGAGAGTCAAAAAACTATTTTGCTTCTCAAGCAACTTCATACAAAAGAAGAACACAAAATGATTTTTTTTTAAATTAAAGAGCAATCAGATTAAAACAAAATTTTGACAGTCGATGGAGATGTGCATTGCGAGTTGATTTGTATTAAAAATTTAATATTTAAAAATTTCGAGTTGTGTCTCTTTGGAAGAGGGTGTGCGATATATTAGTTCAAATCTCATCACTCATCAATATCCTATTATTTTCTTTTGACTAGTCCTTATACAGTATTCTTAGCTAGGTTGGATTTGTTTATCAAACATCTTATTCTTTATTTTTTCAAAATTTTGATTTATAAACATTTTATTTTTCACTCAATAATTGAAAATTTAGTGATTTCACTCGAAATAAAAATTTTACTCAACATAAAAATGTTACAAAAACATTGTTTAATTACTCACACAGTGCAAATCATAATTTTAGGAGTCAGGTTTGTTAATCTCTTGTGAATGTACTTGCCAAAACTAGAAATTCTACATCAATACTTTTGCCTAATAACCTTCAAATAAGAAATTTACGATATCATCCATTTTTGACTCAAAGTGGATTTTGAGCACTTTTTCGATATTTTGAAATGGATGTTTCGCGGTTAATCAAAAGGAATATTGTTTTGGTTTCTTAAGCAAAGGTGTAGCTATTGAATTAGCTATTGAAAAGTAGCTATTAGAAACAACATTGAAAATTAACTGAATTATTTTTAAAAATTAAGTAATGAAATTAAAATAATATATTTTTCTTAAGATATTTCGGTATAAAAACGAGATAGTAACGTTATTCAAACAAATTTGCCCACGAATCGTGACAATATATTCAAGTATCCCAAAAAAATTATAAACTAAATAATTATAGTACCAAAAGTTGAAAAATTCTTCATGAACTGTGTCAGCGTGCTAGCATTCCGATTGTGGTAAAGTCTTATTTGCTTAAAAGAAGGCATAAAAATCTGATAACTCCAAATGTGTGCTGTTTAAACCTTTAGGGTAAAATAAGGTAATATCGTGATAGTTTTTAAATTAGCTATTACGTCCAAGACTTTTACCTGAAGGCTCCAAGTTTGGTAAAATACATGTGGATAACGATGAAGTGGAATATGGTAACATTGTTACACTAAATTCTGCCGCGAGTCAAGGACACTGTAACGCTCTTGGCTTTCCAGTTTGGAAAAAATATGACCCAGTCGCTTCTCATCCGTGACCGCAAGCGTAGACTCACTCACAACGTGAACGAAGCGTTCGGTGTTTTGTGAATGGCATGGAAATTCTGTAAAAGTTTTTGAATAATATGATAAATGAAAGAGAAAAAGTTTGGGCTAGGAAGATTTACCTGGAATGTTAATGATTTTATCTGTCGAAAAGTGTAGATCTATTTGTTGGCTGTCTGTATAGAATGGCAAGCAAGGAGGTTCCGTAATAGTGGATTTATGAAAACGACCCAAAACGATCGGAAGTATCAGTCTTATCCAAAGCCAACGAATAATTTTTAAGTGAAATGTCCTTACTTTTAGTTTTTCTTCGATAACGTTCGAAATTTCCACATCACTTTACTTGCAATCATCTTCTTCGCTTGAGCACGGAATATATCCGATGGAATAGTTGGATATTAGGTTAGGTTAGGTTGAAGTTGCTGAGCCGATAGACGACTCGTACACCTAGGCCAGTACAGGCCCGTTGTGACACCACATAATCCCTTTTTAACTAGAGATTCCCCTCCTCTATAAACCAGTTCGAACGGAGTATGAACTTTAAAATATGCCTAATTTCCAGGCATGAGACTTCGGTAAGTCCACTTAGGGATGGCCCAAAGTTGCCATTCTCCTTCTAGCTAGTGCCGGACATTCGCTATATATCTATATATATAGATATCTAGAGGAGGAAGGTGAAGCATGACATTTAGAGCACTAGTTGGGGTTGAGCATAATGCCCCGGTAATACATAGACTTGCACTTCTTTGAACCTTAGCAAATTTCTGAAGTATAGTTTTCTTATTCAGGGCCCTCCACCATACCAGTGAGCCATATATAAGTATGGGGCGGACAATTGCCGTATAGATCCAGCGTACTATTTTAGGGGAAAAACCCCATTTTTTCCCAATCGATTTTTTACAGGCAAACAGAGCTATGTTTGCTTTTCTAACACGTTCATTTATGTTGTCATTCCAGATAAGTTTCTTATCCAGAATAACTCCTAGGTATTTCGTGCTGTCACTAAAGAGCAACCTCGTGCCGTTCAGACGCGGAGGTTCTAAGTTAGGGATTTTATATTTCCTGGTGAAAAGGATGAGATCTGTTTTCTCCGGGTTTACACTCAAACCACAAGAGGACGCCCATCTTGAGAGGGTTGCGAGTGCTCTCTCCATGAGTTGACAGAGAGTTTGAGGAAATTTTCCGTTAAAGACAAGAGCAATGTCATCAGCATATGCAATAACTTTGTAGCCTTCCTCCTCCATGATACGCAACAGTTGGTCAACCGTCACGGACCACAGAAGCGGAGACAAAACACCCCCCTGTGGAGTTCCCCTGCTTACAAATCTACGGATAGAGGATTCCCCCAGTTCTGAGTTTACCACCCTGCCCAAGAGCATCTGGTGGATGAGACTCACGAGAAAATCCTCCACCCCCAGTTCTGACAAGGCAGAGGTGACCGCACAGGGGAGGACGTTATTGAATGCACCTGCTATGTCTAGAAAGGCAGCAAGCGTGTATTCTTTGTTCTCATTTTTCAATTGTAGACACAAGAGAGTGGAGAGCTGTTTCTGTCGATCTGCCTTTTATATAAGCATGCTGAGCTTTAAGGAGCCGGTCGAGTTTCGGCTTAAGAAGAAGCCCAATAAGCCTCTCCAGTGTTTTAAGCAGAAAGGAGGAGAGGCTTATGGGTCTAAAGTCGTTCGGTTTAGTGTGAGAGGATTTACCCGCTTTCGGTATGAAGATGACTTTCGTCTCTCTCCAAGCTAATGGAATGTAGTTAAGGAGTAGGCAACCATGGTAGATCGCCTGAAGCCAGGGTACTATTAGTTGGATATTAAGGCTTGTCCGAAATTTTATCAGATATATCACCCATTTCAACATCTTCAACATGCTCTTGTACATTATCAATAGACAACAATCTTGCTCCGCATTGATCAATATGAAAATGTTGGGCGTATTTTGGAATCTTATCAAAATTGGAGCAGTTACATTGCACAGTTTTTTCGATGCCAAATTTGCACAGAGATATTAGAAAAATTTTCTTCCATTCCACTTCATCGTATATATAGGGATGCTTTAGCAAATCATAATGTTCTTTTAAGAGACTATTTATATACCTCCGAACCGTCGTTTTTACCATTATCGGAATGTTTGCACGCTTCCACAATTCTTGAAGAACTTTTTCAACTATTGATATATAATTATTCAGTTAACGGGTTTCGGGGACACTTGAATGACCGTTATGTTTACAAAACAATAAATATTCAATAACATCGCGCTTAGTAGGCAATTTTATTTTATTGATTTCTTTTTTTTTCAAAAAGCATTTTTAACGCGCACTCAAGAATTTGTATGACTGTTGTGTTATTCAGTTGGCATCTAATATCAGACCGTTTTATTATAATTATCAGTTATTGAGTAAAGGAGAGAGTTACGAGTTACTGATCTACAGAGTTGCCATTTAACGCATATAACTACAGTAAAGATTGTGTTATATAATTTATTGACAACTTATGCCCTGGTAACAAGGATCGATATTATTTAGTTTTAATTAATTATTTTTTTGGGAAACTTGAATATATTGTCACGATTCGTGGGCAATTTTGTTTGAATAACGTTACTATCTCATTTTTATACCTAAATATCTTAACAAATATATTTTATTTTAATTTCATTACTTAATTTTTAAAAAAAATTCAGTTAATTTTTAATTTTGTTTGAATTAAAAAAAAAGTAATTCATACATAATGAAAAAAGCATTGTACCAAATATTTGAACCATTATAACTTCTTTGTTTTTAAAGTTATTGAATAATGTTTTTGGACAAAATGTAAGCAAATTCTTAGGACTTTAATTTTATGAGAAAAAAAAAACAATCTTAGGGGGGGTAAATCGGGCTAACGAGATTTACTAGATGACCTTGGAAGTGAAAATGTTCTGAAGAGAAAATGTAGTACTCGTAAAGCACTTTTAAACGACATAAGATCGGATATGTTATGCTCAAGTTATAGAAAAAATACCATTTCGTCTGTTTTTCCGATGGTCAAAAAAAAACATTTTTTTTTATTTTGGAATCCATTCGAGGTCAGCTTTGAAATAGGGGGTGGTTTTTTCAAACTTTTGTTTTTGTATGGAGGCCCGACCCACTCTAATGTACATATGTATCCTTATTACGGGTAGACAAGTGCTCACACTTGCCAGTGGGATTGTGTTCCACTACCTTCTTACAGGCAGAAAAAATACGAATAATCTATGTATAACTAGGCGTAGGCAGAATGATTTTGATAGTTTTTTTTTTAAATCAATAATAGTAGAGAGAGGAGTGCACCGAATATCTATGGTACCCAAATTTGCGATATCGAATAGCTTTAAAGTTGTAGGTCACACAGCCCCGGAAATCGGTATTCGACCTTAAATCACACGTACCATTCCACTGGTTACATTTTATGGGCGTTGAAATAGGGGCGTGGCACTTTTCAGCAGCCCAAATTTTCGGTATAACTTTCTAACTATAAGTCACAAATCAATGAAAATCGGTAGGAACTTCCTATTTAGTCGTGTTCCTCGACTGGAAAAGTTGAACTAGCATTAAACATGGGCCGTGGCACCACCCATACAATTCAGATTTTTTATATCGAACTAGCGGGCCCGGTGCCTGCTTCGCACGGCAAAACAAAATAAGAAAAGAAACACACTTGTTTTTAATGAAGTTGGTTTTGTTCCTTATTATTCAACTTTTAATTCTAGTTTCTTACAATCTTAGACTATGTATCACTTAAACTATCTTAGAGCTCTTTCGTAGACAACATTTTTGGTTTTGCCATAAGTTGTTGTGTAGATAAAGAGAACTGAAGGCTTGCCAACACGTGAGCACGAAACATATAACTGGCCGTGTGAAAAGCAAGGATATTCTGAATCAATTCCACACAATTCCAACGATTGCCCTTGCGCTTTATTTATTGTAATAGCAAATGCAAGACGTATTGGAAACTGTAGTATTTTGAATTCAAAAGGTAAATCTGATGGAATCATTGGAATTCGTGGAATCAATACATCTTCACCTTTAAACTTCCCCTTTAAAATTGTTGCTTCGATCAAATTGTTCATGACCTTTTTAACCGCTAATCTTGTCCCATTGCATAATCGTGGTTGATTTATATTTCGAAGCATAATAATGGGAGCACCCACTTTCAATTGTAAACGATGAGGTGGAAATCCGGGTAAATCCAATGAATTCAAAAATTCTGTCGGATAATTAACAGCGTCGTCTTGATTCGTAACCGTGTCAACTGATTGATATGTTACAACCTCGCCAGGAACATGGGTTAAAATGTCTGCATTCATTTGACCAACGTCTTTATTTTTAGCGGCCAGTATAGCTCTTTCAGCTAACCAATTATGATTGCGATAATTTTCTGCAATATTTGGAAAAACACTTGACACCAATTCTTCTTTTGTCGGTGCAATATTACAAAAGTTATCTGGTAAAGTGATTAAGCCAGTTTCACGATCAACAGCAAGTTGACCATTGCCTATTGCCAACAGTTGCCTTGAAAATGTGTCGGCCGATGGATCGTTTTGAATTTGTACTCGCACATTTGTAGTCAAATTGAGAATTTGTACATGTCTCCATAAATGAGATGACTTTAAACATGCTTTTAATTCATCTGCTGGTGTTGAACGGGGAATCACAGGCAATGTCCGACGAAAATCACCAGCCAACAGAATCAAAGCGCCACCAAATATCTGTTGATCATTACTACGCAAGTCTTGCAATGTCCTGTCTAACGCTTCCACTGATTTCTTATGGGCCATTGTACATTCATCCCACACTATTAATTTGCATTGTTGCAAGACCTTGCCCATTCCCGAATTTTTGGAAACATTACAGGTGGGATTTTCATTTACATTCATATTCAGTGGTAATTTAAGTGCAGAATGGGCTGTCCGACCACCATCTAATAACGTCGCAGCTATTCCAGACGATGCAAGTGCCAATGCTATATTGCTCTGTAATCTTATAGTCGCTAATAGCAAGGAAATCAGAAATGTTTTGCCAGATCCTCCTGGAGCGTCTAAAAAAAAACATTCCTCCAGTTTCGTTTCGTACTGATTCCATTATGGTATCATATGCGTGTCTCTGTTCTGGATTCAATTTATGCAAATTCAAATTTATAAATGTGGTCAACTCATTCAAATCATATTGTTTTTCACGATTTATTTCTTGATTGAATGCATTATGCATTGGTCAATTTGGAGCTGGCAAACCCAATTGTGTCAATGCTTTATTTGCAATTACCAAACAAATATCTTCAATGATAATCAATGCCTCATTAAACATTTCAAGTGTTAAAATTAATTAAATCGTTACTTCCTGCAATTCGGCGCATTCGATGCAAAATGTCTTCGGTCATAAAATCCGTAAAATTTTCCCATAATTGCAATGGATCAGATGGAAAACATGTTGCAATAATAATAGCAAATAATGTTCGTATTTGATGAGGAGAACCTGTTGCTGATGCATCCCTAAGTGTCGCATCCCAGTGATTATCATCTTCGAGTAAATGCAATTCCTGACATGCTTGACGAAAAGAGTGACACTGTAGTGAGTGTAGGAGTGAACTCTTTTCAACCTCAAAAAAGATGTAGGCCCACGAACATGAATCAATAATAGACGCAAATAAAAACATTCAGCATGACTGGGATGCACTGTGTAGAGACGTCCAATGGCATCACTTTCAAAAATGCCAGCATAACCTTGAACTGGTCTTCCTTGCTTACGTCTGTTCCATTTCTTTCCAGATGCATTCCAAGTGTAATATGTTGGTACTTGTGAATAAAGCAATGTTTTAGCAGCAAATTGATCATTTTGACACAATTCGAAAAACGATAATAATGTAGTTGATGGTGGTCGCTCTGCAATTTGCTGTGCAGTATCAACTGTTTCGCATTAACTGTAAACAACTCGGACATCCTGCGAACTGGAAAGGTTGCTCTGCCTTCAAAAAGTATTTAGATAACAAAAAGAAGCATCTTCAAGAAGCCTTAGTCAAAAAACAAAAAGCTTCCCAAAACGTACATCAGGCAGTTGCTAACTTAAGTTTGATTAGTCATAATAAATTATTCGCTAGCCTTTTTAACACACAAGCTCCCTCTGCTTCTCCTGCTCCGTCTTCTGCGAATAAACGTTCTCCAATTATCGAGGAATTCATGAAACTTGCTGATTATTTTATGGCTCCTGAGACAAATTCAATAGAGCACCAAGTTCAGACCTTTTTGAATTCGTATAAAAAGATGCCTGTTGCGGAAGCAAAAATCCAATTCTTAAATTTATTTTCCAAAATTAAAAGCTTTTATGAGACGTAACTTCCTAAATTTTTTAACTTTTAATGTGAGGTCTTTAGTTGACCTAAGCCGAAAAATAGATCTTTTAAATATTCTTCGGACACAAGCAATTGATATTGCGTTTATTCAAGAATGTCACCTTAAGGATCCCAACATTTTCTTTGAAGATTTTGATTTCATTTACGACAATTCTCCTTTGGGTGTAGCAATTATTTTGAAAAAATCTTACTGTTACTCTCCTATCAAACTCCACGGAATCTCTTTCCCTCATAACTTTATTCAAGTAAAATTGAATGTTAATTGTGTTCAAAAATGCTTTTTATTTGGTGCTATTTATTTACCTTGCAATTTTCCACAATACCAAATTTACGATGGTCTTTGCAAGATTGTACAGTTATCCTCTAACTTCGAAGGGACTGTCATTGGTGGAGATTTTAACTCAAGGAATCCTGCATGGGGTGATTGCCTTGAAAATTACAATGGAAAAGTGTTTTATAAATGGTTGCAAGATTTCTCATTGGATTTTGTACGCATCTCTGATCGCAGGCCATCTTTTCCATCAGGTCCTTCTTTTCTTGATCATTTCTTACTAAGCTCAAACTTGATCGACAGGATCAACCAAAATTATTCGGTCACAAGTCTATCGACATTTTCAGATCATTTTCCTATCCGTCTCGGTTTAAATTTAAGTGATTTTGACTTTCTAATTAAAACTCCTAGATTCATCACTTCTTTTAAAAAAACAAAGTGGACAAAATTCAATTCTGATTTAGAAGCTCCCCTCTCTTTAAATTTTCCTCCTATTAATATAAATTTAAATAATAATGAAATTGACAATCACATCGAAAATTTTAACGATATTGTTGATTCTGCTACCTTAGCAAATTCTGAAAAATTTGAGTTCAAACGGAAAAAATTTTTTATTTCGGAGAATATTCTAAATCTTTTCAAAATCAAACATTCTTGGCAAAAACAATTGAAGAAAATTTTTCATAGACACGCAAACAGAACCAATGATGAATATAACTTACTATCAAAACAAATCCAACTCCTGAAAATTATTATAAAAGAGCAAGTAAATCTAGAGCAAGCCAAAGAATTTGAAAAAAAAATTAAAAAAATACATCCTGGTCCATCTGCTTATAAACAAATTTTCAATATTTTAGGAAATAAAAAAAAATCAACATGCACTGAATTATCATTAAATGGATCTGTGGTTTTTGATGATTCTGATAAATTAAATGCTTTTAAGCAACATTTTGAACAAGTTTATATCGAAAATTTTCCAAATAGATCTGACATATCAGAAATTAAAAATTCTAATTCTACTTTTTTATCAAGACTTCCCTCTACAATATATAATTTTTGCGATAGTTTTACTTCTCTTCAAAACGAGGACAATTTTCACTTCATCAATTCGGAATCCCTTGTTGGAATCTTGAAGAATCTCAATAATAAAAAATCAGCAGGTTTAGATAACATTTCTAATTTTATTATTAAAAGACTTCCTACGTTAGCGATTGATTATTTAACGGTTATCTTTAATAATTGTTTAAATAATGGTTATTTTCCCGATAAGTGGAAAATTGCCAAAATAATACCCATCAAAAAGAAACCTAACAGTACAGATATAAATAATTTTAGACCTATTTCAATGCTCTCTAATTTAGGAAAAATTCTTGAACATATCATAAGACTCAAAATGAATTTAAATCTTGGCGATGAGTTTATCTCTCCCTTCCAATTTGGTTTTAAAAAAGGTCATTCTACTGTTCACGCTTTGTTAAAATTCCATGATGATGTTTCAAGTTATCTTCGGCAAAAAAATGTACTGTTGCGGTTTCTTTAGATATCGAGAAATCTTTCGATAGATCTTATCATGATGGTATTATTTATAAACTAATTGAACTTGGCTTCGATCCCTTTTTGATCAAAATTTTTTTTAGTTTCTTCTCAAATCGAAAATTTTGCATCCAGTTTTGTGACTTAATATCTGAACTTGGTAATGTAAAGAGCGGCGTTCCCCAAGGTTCTGTCCTGGCTCCATATTTTTTCAATATTCTTCTTTATGATTTCCCACATGAACTGTCTGGCTCGAAAGGTATTTTATATGCCGATGACTGTTTGATTTATGCTCATCACGATTCCCCTAATCTAGCTCTCTGTTCTGTTTCAAGGCATTTGAACTTTATTAATGAATTTTACATTAAATGGGGTATTCGTATCAATACCACCAAATCTGAGGCAATATGCATAAGAAATGCGTCAGGCAAATGTAACAGAAGAGTAGTTCCTGAAAGCAAAAAATTGAAGCTTTTCTTGAATGGCTCCGAAATTTATTTTAAAAACAATATCAAATATTTAGGTATTTTTTTTAATAATCTTTTTAAATTCAATAATCATGCAAAATCAAATTTAAGAAAAGCGCAAAATTAAGTTGGAATGTTTTCAACTCTTTTTAATAATAAATTTTTAAATCAAAATACTAAAACTTTAATTTATAAAGTTAGCATCCGCTCAGTTTTGCTCTACGCATTTCCTATTTGGTTCACAATTTCACCTACAATTGCCAATGACTTAGAGATTCTGGAGCGTAAAGTCTTGAGGCGTTGCGTCGATAGAAACTTTGAATCCTATGTTAAACGCTATTCAAATAATTTTATTTACGCCAAGGCCAATGTAAATCCGCTATGTCGCTATGCTTTAAACTCACAAAAAAAAATTGTGAACGGAATTTCTCTACACAATAATGAACTTTTAAAAGAAACCTTTGAGTCTCAATGTCTATTAAATTGGTCTTCTTCGGTTAATTACTTATCTCCTATTGGAATTTTAAATGAAAATATTATAACTGACTTTGATTTTGATGCCCCACTACTACTTGATTTTTATACAAAAGCTGTACCTGGAACACATAGAGGTTAACTAACTTTAACTTGATTTAATATCATATATAGTGATATTAGTTTTTTAGGTTTAGTTTAGTTATAAGTATATTTTTTTTACAATAAGAAAAGACAGAACGTCTTTATGAAACTGTAAAATGCCGGGAGCAAGCATTTTTAATATTTCGGAACAACACAGCCATATGTATCAAAATATCTGTCATTGTATAGAAGCATGCTGCATTCCTCTCTCACTGTTGCTAGAACAAAACAAATATAGTTCTAAGTATTTCAAATATGTATGTATTTCCTAAGGAATAAATTAATGTAAAACTTACCAAAAAAAAAGACTCAATAAAATTTACTTACTTACTATCAACTGTGAAGTATACACGCTGTCCATTTTCCAAATGTACTGACAAATGAATAACTGCCGGATTTCGATCATGAATTGGGAACGATAATATTCTCCAAACTGCCTCATTGCTACTGTTATACCTTCCCATTTGATATTGTGTTATATCATCATTTCGGTTCTCTGCAACACCAAACACAGCCATGTCGCTGCCTTTATTTACATACTTGCAGATATATTTAATCGATTTAACAGAATTGCAATATTCTACATTGATATGAGCTTTGAATGCTTTTGATAGTATTGGCGAATAGGGGACAACTGTAATATCTTGATTGTTGACTCGTAGATTTATTGATTTGCCATTATCCTCTGTTGAGCGTCGGCGATACAATGGGTAACCATCATTTCCAGTAATTGTCTCGGAAATAAAATCTCTGGGATACCGCTTCGTGCATTTCCCATCTTGCATACATGGCGAATTAATATTTAGAACACCACATGGTCCATGAGTCATACTTTTTGTAACAACATCAAATAAACCTGATGATGTCATCTATTTGATCGCTTGATGATTTGATCGCTTGAGATGAGATGATGTCATCTATTTGATCGCTTGTTATTTTGTTGACTAACCATACCAAAATATGGGCATGTGGTAATCCTCTCTTTTGCCATTCCACCGAATACATCCAACATCGAACTTCGTCGAAAACTTGATGTTTAACAATAAAATCCATCAATGACTTCAGCTTCTGTCTAAATACTCGTGCAGTTATGTCGTGACGGTCTGTAGAAGATTGCCCTTCAAATAAATATTGCTTGATTTCGTCCCATTGTGGATTACATGTAAAAGTAATAAACAAATCTGGTCGACCATACAAACGAACATAGCAAATTGCTGGTAAAATAACTTGTCCAACATTGTCAACATTTCCATCATTATTGATTGCATCGCGGAGATGTATATACTCTTCTGATCGCAACTTACGTTGATTGAATCGAATAAAGTTCAAACGCTCTGTTTCTATCTTTGCATACATGTCTACGACATATTGATGAAAGAGTCTCCGACATTTCAAAATATGATTTTCCTGATTTTGCCGTATCATAATTCTATGTGCATAATAGTTCATAGCGCTGACATTTTTATTGACTTCACGTTCTGAAGAGAAAAAAAACAAATGGAAATTTAAATAATTTCATACTAATTCTTGTTAAACAAAATTGGAAGAGTATATTAAACACAACAAACACTCACGTGGGTTTGCGGGATCTACCATTTTTAAATTAATAGAGTATCCATCTTCACCCCGACAAAACAAAATTGGGTACTGTAGGGCATCGTAAGAGCGATGTGTTTCACAAAAACGTAATTGATTATTTCTTCTACGCAATACAATGTCACGTGATTGAAACTCATCGCCGACAATCACCACAGCAACTTCATTATTTATAGGTGCATTAAATCTTCGTTCGTGTTCTCCGATTGGTCTTCTATCAGCACGAATCACGATTTTATGATCATCAGATGGCATCTGATCAAGTGCTGTCCGAAAAGTATTAATCAAATCATTATGTTCATGAAACAATGCTTGCAATTCACGTATTATTATTCTTCTGGCACTTGTGAATATTGAACAACGGGCATCTACTTCATTTTCATTATTGCCAAGGAAGTAGATTTGGAAGAACTGGTGGTTTGCATCTGGAAATGGCAATAATGAACCAATCCTATGATAAATTTGCACTTGTATCTGAAATTGTAAGGCAAAATATGATGGATTAGAACTTGTGAAAAGTTCTGAAATGTCGCTGTATGCTTCATTCGAAATTCCCAGAGCCGAAATTACCTTAAATGTCGGCATGAAATTATTTCGTATTACATTCGTCGCTCCAAAGGAAGTCATTTGAAAGCACGAATTATACATTTGGATATTATCCAAAAAATGTTTCGATTGCGGCGTTGTTCCTGAAATTAATGTTGCCAATGGTTCCGGTGGGTATTGTAATTCAGGTAATCTTACTTTGCCACTGGCACAACACATTCCAGGTGTTTCATTATGAAATTTCAGTGCATTACAATGTTGGCATACTTTCTTCATTCCACCAATCACCACAAACTTATGCAAACTGTAATCAATTGCGTGATTATATCTAAATCCAGCACCATTTAAAGCAACATTAACGTAGATTTGTGCGGCACGCCTTTGAACATTTTGATTAATACTTGTCGGCCTACGATCTGAACGCGATCTTGCAACACGTTCCCTTGTATTTGCAATTTCTTGTTCTCGCTGTTCTTGCGATTGATTTTCCCTTTCGTTTGATCTATTTTGCGTTCTACGCGACCGACGCTCAATGTCAGCACTTGCTCTTCGTGGCATTTTTAGAAGAAACTAAAATAAAGATTTTATTTTATCTTTATTTTATATATAGACGAAATAATTTTTGTCTCACCGTTCGGAAGCGAAAATGAAACGTTCGAGATCGTCTGCACTCGAAAAGCACCAAAAAGTGACGAAAAGACACGAAAATCTGCTGAAAATGTGACAAAATTCAATTAAAAATTG
Source organism: Pherbina coryleti (assembly GCA_943735915.1). Lineage (NCBI taxonomy): Eukaryota > Metazoa > Arthropoda > Insecta > Diptera > Sciomyzidae > Pherbina > Pherbina coryleti. The sequence continues at coordinate 92,048,552 of OX030948.1, forward strand.
GCCAAAAAATCCAAGAAATTTTTAGCTCACTGATCGGACATTAAACAAAAAAAATTCACTAAATTTTTTATTTTTTTTCACAAAATATTTTTAAGCGGAACACGATTTGTTCAAATAGTCACCATTATATCACAAATTTGAAATTATGTTACAAAATCATATGATGCACTTGTAACAATCAGAACACTTGTTTAACAAAACAATCGATTAATTCATTAATCATTGTTTTTTTTTAATTTTTTTTAACAAAATATTCAAATTAAAACGATGATTAGAACGAAAATAATTTATTTTTATCAAAATACTCACCAAAAAATGCGAAGAAATTAATATTTTCAAAAATCGATTATGATCAGATCAATCACCAATGACGTCCAAAGAGAAAAGAATGTGTATCGGAATGTAATGACGAAACAGAGCATCACATCAATAAACGTCATAGTTATGCTTTGTATGTATTGGTAAAACAACACAATACATATCGCACGCAAAATCAGCACCGAATATGTTGTGATTTTTGCCGTTTATTCCATTTACCAATTCGTACAGTAGAGAGAGTGAGAAAAAAGTCACTTCGACTGTATTAGTATACAGCATCCGCAAGCACGTGTACGGCACCGCACACCGATTCATTTCATAAATTGTATATACACACAATGATGACAAATTGCTATTTGCATCACTCCTTGCAATGCTCTCCAATACTCAAACGACCAAAATGTATTCAATACTAATGAATGCTGTATGCGGTACAAAAAATGCCTGCGGCAAAAACACACTCACTTCACATACGCACCGCACACACATGCGTTATCGGATTTCAACCAAACTTCATATAAACCATATATGGGCCACTACCTACCTAGTGTATAAATTTGAAATCGCTGACGCGTTTATGAGTAGTTCGGCGACGTACATATACGCAGTTATTTTTATATATATAGATGTAAGAACGTGGAAGAGATGTAAGGAGATGTAAGGAAAGTGGTCCGAAAAGGTAGGGATACTCACAACTGAAAAATTGTTATTTATAGTGTCAACTTATTAAAAAGTGATCAAGATATGAAGAACCATTTGGAAACGAAGGATTTATATCACAGACTCTATGAAAGTCAAGAGAATTAGAATGAAGCCAATCTTTTATAGTTTTACCATTTAGATTTCGAGGGAATCGCCCCAGTCAGGACGTTTAGCATTCAAATCCTCCAAATCAACGGTATAGTACCGTCAAAATTTTTTGAAAAATTCCGAATTTTTTCCGCCATTTGAGATGGTGAAGCATTAATATGAAAATACAAACTACCCAATAATATTTTCTTTAAAACAGAACTCATCATCAAAGAAATAATAATAAAACAGTTTGGAAATAATGGATTAGGAATGGACGTTGTTATATATGTAAGATTCTTTTTAATTGCTATTCCTACTCCCTGGGAAGAATTGTCACGAATAAAATTATAATTATTAATATAAATATTTTTTTTTAGGTGAGTTTCTTGAAAAAAAGCAATGTCAATGTTATTTTGATTAAGAGTTGTTTCTAAATCAATTTGTCTGCTTTTATCAATTAAGGATCTAACGTTGAAAGTAAGAATTGCAAGTTTATTATGGCCCATAAGTAATCAAAATTTCTTTGAATAAAATCATGTACTCATTTTTGGCTTGTTCCTTAGGAAGGGATTTGAAAGTTGAAATGAAATTTTTAATTTTATCTTCAATGGCTGATAGCGACGTGTCTTTAAAGTAACTAGATAAATTTAAAAATTCATCAATAATTGCTGGCACATTGGCCTGGATCGTGATTCTGATTGCATTTAATGCACATAAATTTTTTGTTACAATTTTTTGCAATGTACTCCCAGTATTGGCGACGTTTGCATTGAATTTCTTTTAAATTTGATGTGGGTACTTCCCACTTTATAACTTGGTTAAGAATGAATTTTATTTTGCCCAAATCCCCAATCTTTCCACCAGGAACAAGAGTTATTAAAAAAAGTTCAGAATCTATGTTGTTAAGCTTAGAATTTCGAGTGTGGAATTTGGAAACTTTTTCCACAACCCCAGGAGCTTGCAAATTGATAAATAAAAAATAAATAAATAACTGGCCATTTCAGCCCTTGAAAGGACTTTGACCTAGCTTCTTATGATCAATTGTGTTGTGCGTGTTATTAAGTTTATACACAATTGACCGAGAACCGGACCTACATGCTTAACGCCGACTCCGAACGGCGATGAACGGAAAAGTTCTCGTTCTCAAGAAGCTTTACATGGCATTTTTGATTACTCTCTGAGGTTTGCCATTGTCTGCAGAGAGGTGGCGGCCGTACAGAAAAATTATTTTAATTCAAATAATTTTCTGTCGCTGCTGGGGTTCGAACCTGGCTTTCCAAAGTTCTTTGACATAGCGGCCACGCACTTTAACCAACTACGCCACGGACGCCACTTGCAAATTGATATCAGATTTTATTTCCTCAGATTTTATTTATCAGATTTTCGTTTTTATGTATTTGTTGAGGATCTTCATCCCTGACCGAATTTTTTACAGTCGATTGTCTTACATATGTATTATTGCTAATATTATCAACAGATAAATCTTGTAAGATTTGAAATCTATTCTGGTTATTTGGAGCTAATCCTTTATTAAAATCAAAACTTAAATAAGATAAGGATACATTACTAGCTGTACCTGTATTTTTGGCAAAGCAAGAATGGAACGCTTTAGTCGCTTCTGATTTGGAATCTGGAATCCATCTTGAGTTGTTGAAAAAGTTGATTTCTGCAAATAAGCATTAAAATTCATTAAATTCTCATGTTGAGTAGCAAGAATCATATCTGGAGAGACGTAGAGCGTAGGAGTTATATTCATTTGGTTTTCGGAAATTAGTTGAGCATCAAAGTACTGCATCTGGAACTCAGCATTTGAGATGAGGAGTCATCGGAAACTTGCAATCCAATAGCTGATTCTTTATTCAAGGATGAAGTAGGTTTTTCACAATCTGCTACTTCGGTTAGGCTGCTCTTGAAATTTTCACTTATATTTCTAGAAGTTTTGTCCGGACGTTTTTTGATCCTTTGGCTCTGTCAGCTTTTAGTGCTCGAGGCTCTAGGAATGTCATTCTTTTTCATTTAAGTTTATTTTCAGGCTTTTATATAAAAATTTGATTGAAAAAACAAAAAAACAAAAAAAAACAATCAAGAAAAAATTTTTCAATTTATTATTATTTTTTTATTCGACTGCTCAGTATGATTTCTAAACAAAAAAAAATCGCACAAGGAAGGTTATTGCAAGTGCTTTTGAGCACGAAATCAAGAGAACTCTCCAGGCAACTTAAATCTAAATTACAAAATCAAGAACACAAGTACAAAGGAAACTTCGAATCGTAACTTACACATGTAGTTTCTGTTATTCCACATCATAGCGTAAAAAGTGTACACACAACACACCGAAAATTTATAATATAATAATAATAAACTGGCCATTTCAGCCCTTGAAAGGACTTTGACCTAACTTCTATTGATCAAATTGTGTTGTGCGTGTTATTAAATGTTTGTACACAATTGATTGAGAACTGGACCTACTAGTTTTATGCCGACTCCGAACCCCCTAAACACGTTCGCGGACGCTAAAAACTTCAGGGAGCTGCAAAAATATACAGGCAATTATTTCTGAAACTAGTTGTAATATCCGAAATCTGATCCGACGTATATTATAAGAGTAGTCAGAACTTCGTATTTTAACCCTTATTTACAATGAATGTTACAGCATCCACTACGATGTAGAAGTTAACGCACGGCCAAGCTACCATTCAGCTGACGAAGCGTCTACCTTTGGAAACATGATCCGCACGCGAGGACTAGCCTGCGTCGACGACCTGGAAGGCAGCGGCGATAAGCAACAGCAGCATGAAACATCGTGGGAACGCAAAGTCAGCAGATTTAGGGTAGCAATAAGTTAGGGAATTAGGTGATGTGTTTAATTAAGATACAATAAATAATTAGTCTTGTTTATAACGACAACTGGAAAAGTCTCACTCATTTCTTCTGCGGAATCTAGGACCTGGTTAAGTATAGTGGGCCCGTTGGGGCTAATGCTAGCCAATGCGGCCCAATAAATTATTTTTTTAGAACATCCCGAAGGATGTTCTTAACTGGCGCCCGAGCAGGGACCCACTCGAAATGTGGGTTCCTAGGAAAAAGGACCCTTTTGGGCCTTTGCAACAGCTGAGCCTTTGCTTGGTAAGAAATTTTTTTAAAAAAAAATAATAATAATAATTCGCGCTGCAAGACTTCCCCCACCAGTGGTAAGGAGTTTTGAAGACGCGAGATCATCATGGAAACATAGAGATTCCCCCCACCAGTGGTAAGGGTCTCTAACCAGTTTGTTTGATGAATCAAAAAATTCGATGCTGTAATGCTTCCCCCCACCAGTGGTAAGGGGCTTGCAGACACAGAAACATCAAGGAAGCCTTGAGACTCCCCCCACCAGCGGTAAGGGTCTCAAATCAGTTTCCTTGATGGTTAACAATAAAAACTAAATTAAACCACTTTCTGCTTGTACCCATAAGAACACAAGTAGAATGAATGCAAAGGACAGCAAGGCATGTTGCACAATTTTTATTGGCCAAGAGGACATCGCGCACCTATACACCTAGGCCGGTGTCCCTCTAACATTGAGCCAATTGGTTAACGGATTTGCGATCCTGCAATTTATTTTTCAGTGTTCACATGAGAACACACTGAAGATTGCTAACGGACCAAGCCTCGTTGTGAAGCAAGTCGTGCCTTAGTAGGTCGCCTTCAATCTGATTGTAGGCGATTAAACATGATCACATGACCCTTCCTCGACCAAAGAAAAAATATAAAGACTTTCTGTCGCCGTTCCCGTAAGAACACGGTTAAATAAAAAAAAAACTTAATTATTTTTTTTTCCTTTCTTTTACAGAGATGCTTTTGATGTAAGCCTTGTATAAAAATACCGGATACTAGTGCCAAGTACAGAATTTTGCAAAAAGTTAAAACAAAAAATTGAATACTTGTGCCTCTAAAATAAAATAGGAGAAAAGAAGAAAGCATAACAAAAAATTGTGTTTAGTAAAGCTATTTACAAAAGTTTTTGCTAAAAAACAAGGGAAGAAAATTTACAAAAAGTTAGGAAAAAAATAAATTTATCAAAAAATTGAAAAAAAAAGTTATATAAGCGTGCGTTAGAAAGAAATAAGAAAGTTTAAAATTGTGTATAGCAAAGTTATTTACAAAAGTTTGTGTATTAAGAACAAAAAAAGAAGAAATTTTAGAAAAGGTTAAAATGAAAATCGTGAATTAGAAAAAAAAAGAAGAAAGTATAATAAAATATAGTGTACAGCAAAGAAATTTGCAACATCGTGCATTGAAAAATGAAACCCTAAATAGGCAATTTCTCAAAAAAGTTTAAATAAAAAGTTATATAATCCTGAATTAAAAAAGAAAATTAAAAATTGTGTGTAATAAGGTAATTTGCAATATCCAAAAGATCGTGCATTGGAGAAAGAAACCTGAGCTGAATCATATATTTTGCAAGAAAAGATCCTCCTAAAAAATTGGTAAGTGCTTTTTTGATTACTGTTAATAAAAAGAGTAGAAAATATGGATTCTCTGACACAACCTGTAACTGAGCTGACTGGATCAGTGGGGGCACTAATGCAAGAGTTGAGGAAGGCGGATACTAGGATTCGCCAGCTTGAGCAATTAAGCCAAGCCCCTAGTATCCTGAGAGATACTCCTCCTTTACCATTACGTGGCCCTACGACAGAGGACGAACTTAGGGATATAAGTAGACTTCCAGACTCCGTTAAGGAGCTGCAGGCTTTCGAGGGCGACCCAGCACAATACGTTTCTTGGGTGCATTCGGTAGAAGGTTTACTGCAGGACTACCAAATTGTTAGGGCGAAGCCCATTTTTCGGGCAATAGCATAAGAGGAAAAATTAGAGGCAGTGCAGACAGTGCACTCATCTCGCATAACATCTTCGATGATGATTGGCCAAAAATCAAGTCTTGCCTTTCGCTGCATTATGCTGATAAGCGGGACATTCGAACGTTGGAACACCAACTCGGACAGATAACCCAGGGTGGGGCCAAGCTTGACGAATTCTACGCAAGGGTCAATCATCAGTTCTCACTCATAATCAACAAGATAAAAACAGAAAGCTATTCCACCGAAACGGTGAATGCCTTGATGGAAACATATAAAAACAGGGCCTTAGATGTTTTTATAAGGGGTTTAAGTGGTGATCTCTCGAGGATGATAATCGTGCAAAAGCCGAGCAGCCTACCGGAAGCCTATACGGCATGCTTAGACATACAAAATTTAAACTATAGAAGCCACCCCGTACATAATCCTAACGTTAAAAACTCAATTACGGTTCCGGTTAATGAGTTGGCAAAGAGGGATAATCCTCCTCACGTGCCACCAAGAAGAACATTTATTTCTAACAATAACGCAAGGTTTAACCATGGGTTTAATCATGGAAATGGAAGGTTTAATAATAGATATCCACCACCAAGGCCAAACGGACCAAAACCAGGAGAAATAATGGAAGTTGATCAGTCTATCCAAACCCGACGTGTAGACTATATGAACAGGCCCCAACATGGATACCCTCACAAGCGAAAATTTGAATCCGATAACTTCCAGCCAAAGCAGCAAAGGATGTTCCACATCCAAACAACCGATCATGATGAGGCTGCGTACCAGCAGCACCTTGAACAAAACATAGAGAAAAGCCAGCTAAATTTTATGGACGGGGCCTATCCAGCGTACCTTACATAGAATACGTAGGCAGTGAGGGCACGGTGTATAAATTCCTTGTGGACACCGGTGCCAACAAAAACTTCATTAATCCACGCCTTGCAAAAAACAGTGTTAGACTCTTAAATCCTTTTTCAGTACAATCCGCCGGGAGTCAGGTAATGATTTCCTGATTTCCTTCCGAAAAAGTTGAGGGCAGGTTTTTTCAACGGGCAGGAAATGAAACTTTATTGACATTCTTTGTTTTACCAGGTCTTGTCGCCTTTGATGGTATAATTGGCTACGATACCTTGAAAGATTTAGAAGCAATTATTGACAGGAAACAAAACCTTCTTATTCTTAAGCCAAACATTCGGATTCCGCTTCTTGAAAAGCTTCCTAAACAAGTTTACCCTATACTCGATAACCTTTCACAAAACGCACAAATAAGATAACGCCGTTTGATAGACACGTACAAACCACTTTTCGGGCCAATTAACAATAAAGAAACTACTAGAACCTCTGTAAGAGCCGAAATAAAGACTACAACCGATGAGCCTATATATACTAGGAGCTACCCCTATCCCGCCTGTATGAGATCTGAGCTCGAAAATCAAGTGCAGGAACTATTGGATGAAGGTATCATTAGACCATCGAGAAGTCCTTATAATTCCCCTGTTTGGGTTGTTCCCAAAAAACCTAAGCCAACTGGGGAAAAACAATACAGAATGGTGATCGATTACAAACGACTGAATTCTGTAACTGTTTCCGACACATATCCTATACCGGACATAAATTCCACTCTAGCCAGCCTTAGTAAAGCAATGTATTTCTCAACTCTAGACTTGACATCCGGATTTCACCAAATTCCGATGAAATCAAGTGATATCCAGAAAACAGCATTTTCTACTATGAATGGGAAGTATGAGTTTCTTCGACTGCCATTCGGTTTGAAAAACGCTCCTGCGATATTTCAACGAATGATAGATGATGTCCTCAAGGAGTTTATCGGAAAAATATGTTACGTATACATTGATGACATTATTGTATACGGTGCAGATGAGAATGAACACCTTGAAAACGTCGAAACCATATTTTCAAGACTTAGCAAAGAAAATTTGAAAGTAAATCTCGAAAAAACCCATTTTATGAAGAGCGAAGTTGAATTTCTGGGTTATCTGGTTACGTCCAAGGGCATAAGACCTGACGAAAGAAAGGTTATTGCGATCCAAAATATTATTCCTCCACAAAATTTAAAAGAGCTGAAAAGCTTTCTCAGATTAACTTCATATTACAGGAAATTTATCCGTGATTACGCGAAAATAGCTTAACCACTGAAGAACTTGACAAGAGGCGACTATGCTCAAATTAAAGCAAATGCCTTAAAACGTGTCCCTATTGTCTTAGACGAGGAGGCTATGAAAGCATTTGATGACTTGAAAACATCTTTAACCTCAGCCGATTTGTTAGCATTCCCGGACTTTGAAAAGCCCTTCAACCTCACAACGGACGCGTCTGATTACGCAATAGGAGCCGTTTTGTCTCAAGGGGAAAATGGAAAAGACAAGCCCATTTCATACATATCGCGATCACTCAGCAAAACTGAAGAGGGATACGCGACTAAGGAGAAGGAGATGCTCGCTATTGTGTGGGCATTAGACAACCTTCGTTCATACCTCTACGGTGCAAAAAATTCTGATTTTTACAGATCACCAACCATTGACGTTTGCATTAGGTAATAGAAATCATAATGCAAAGCTGAAACGATGGAAGGCTAGGATCGAAGAATATAATCACGAGTTGATTTACAAACCAGGTAAATCAAACGTAGTGGCCGACGCACTTTCTCGCCTTAAAAGTCAAGTCAATATTTTATCGAACTCAGAAACGGATACAGCATCAGAGGGAAACTCCGACACAATAACCGCAAGTGAAGGAACCATGCACAGCGCGGAACAGGATGCTAGTGATTTAATTCCGCATGTTGAGGTACCCTTGAATGTGTTCAAAAAGCAGATTGTTTTCAGAGAAGGAAAAGAATTATTTAGTTTCATCAATCCACACAATGGCTATGCTCGACATTTTGTCACACTTCAAACAATAGACAAAGATTCACTGATAGAGTCTCTAAAAACCAGGCTGAACCCTTCAGTCATAAACGGGATTAAAATACCCGAAAACCACATCCAATTGCTTCAAGAAATTTATTGCGAACACTTTTTATATTACAAAATTAGAATAACACAAAGGCTGGTCGAAGATGTTGCGAACGAGGAAAGGATTTGCTTAATAATAGAAAACGAGCACAAAAGGGCTCACAGTAACCCTGTTGAAAATAAGGAGCAAATATTGGAAAAATTTTACTTTCCAAGAATGACCAGCAGGATAAAGCATTTTACAAAGTCTTGTGACGTCTGTAAAATCAACAAGTATGACAGACATCCCTTTGTACCCAAACTAAGCGAAACGCAAAATCCAAAATACCCCTGTGAAATCTTACATGTAGACATATTTGAAATACAAGGCCTAAAATTCTTGAGCTGCATTGACAAATTTTCTAAATTTGCCAAATTTTTTCATATAAAAAACAAATCTGCAGTTCAATTCCGAAATAAATTTGCAAAAATTTTACACTATTTCACGGTACCACAAATAATAGTTACTGATAACGAAAAGGGCTTCATGAGTCCAACGGTTTCCAATTACATACAAAATTTGGGTGTGCAACTTTATCAAACACCTATTCAATGAAGCGAAATCAATGGACAAGTAGAAAGACTTCATTCCACAATAATTGAAATATACCGTTGCCTCCAAAAAGAACTAGAAAAAACTAATCCTAAAGAACTGCTTTATATAGCAGTCGATCGCTATAATAACACAGTCCACTTTATCACCAAACGGAAGCCAAGCGATATCTTTTTCAATAGAACGAAACGAATAAACTATCAAAATCTGAGGGACTTTCGCAGCAAGGTAGGATTTCAAATCAGAGAAAATGCGGAACGCCGCAACTTACGCATGAATAAAAGAAGACATCAACCTATGGAATTTAGCAGGGGCGACGAAGTTTATGTTAGGAACAAGCAGATTAAGGCTAAGCAAAACCCGCTTTAAAAAAAGGAAGTTGTTGGGAGAGATAATAGGGTAACTATAGACACGGACGGTGGAAAGAGAATCCATAAGGCTCATATAAAATGTTAAAAACAGCTATATAATCAAAAAGCACGAGATATATAAAAATAAGAAAATTAGAACTTGAAAATAAAATGCACACAAAATACATGGAAGCTAAAAATATGCACAAAATAAGTAGATTAATTTGGAAAGGCACTATATACAAATTGCGCAAGAAAAAAAAAAAAAGAAAGCACGAAATAAGAAAATATAAGATGCACATGTAGACTTTCATATTAGTGAAAATTACAAAAATGACAAAAAACAAAATGCACAACACTATGCGCAAGATCACAAACGCTGTAGCTCGTTTTGCATATTTTATAAGTTAAATATAAGTATATAGCATAACTACATGACTTCTTTTTCATAATTTGACCATTTAATATAAGTAAATATTATTTAGGGAACATAAGCATATTAGTTAATATTAAGTTTTTAATTCTACTCGTTACAATTTAGAAGAAAAACAAGGACCATCTGCGCCTTTATATTTTTATTTTAACTAGACTAAAAAAGTTGAATTTAATTTGTCATGATACCACTATCACGGACCCAAATCATGGATTTTAAAATATTTTGGGAATTGCCCATTTATGCAAGCTACGCATAAATATTTCAAATTAAAACATTGGAAGTTTTAATCAATCATAAAATGTATTAGCTACTTAAAAATTTATTTTATAATTTGTGAATTTAATGTTTAAACCAATTCTACTGCATCAATGTTAACTTATCATTTTGTTGCTTAATGAAGAATTCATTGCTAAGTTCTTTCCTTGGTTTGAGAAACACTTAGCATTATCATTTAGCAAATAACTGATAAATTGATGATTTATAAGTGAGTGAAATTTTTTTAGCTTATTGCAACTATTATCACTTACACTTATTGATAATTTGCTAAGTGATAAATAATAAGTAGTTGGTGCAGTAGGGCCCAGCACTAATCCAACTATTCAATAAATCATTATTTGTTAAAATTATAGATATTTTAAGGTGCAGTTATAATAGAAGTAACGTGATGTAAGATAATGTCATTGCAGCAGTGTGTTCTGTCTTTTAATATTTCAACCAATACATTTCTTACGCAATTGATTGTAACATACGTAACGTAATGTGAATGGGACGTAAGGATCCGTTGATTTTGGATTTCTTCGTTACATTACGTTCCATCTCATCAGTTTTTTGACATTTGAGTTTAAACTCGTCATCATAAGCAAACAAATTTGTGTCGAATATAGCCGCGCTTTTGATTTTTGATAGTTTCGATTTTAATAATTTGTTATTAAATCATTTATAATATAAATATATAACTATGTCTATTGACGACGAAGCACTCATTCAGCTTGTACGAGAGCGAGAAATTTTATACAATAAGCAGAAGCCAGGTTACAAATTGTCACAATTAAAAGCAAAAGCCTGGCGAGAAATATCAAATATCTTGAAAGCAAATGGTTTGTAATATTAATTATTTACAATTTCAATGGTATAAAATTCGGTTTTACAGATGAGGAGTGCATAAAAAGGTGGACAACATTGCGTGATCGCTTTTCCAAAGAATGTCGACGATTGGATGCACCATCTGGAAGTGATGCAACCCATTTAGAGCCATGGAGCTTATTTAATTCATTATTGTTCCTAAAATGTCACGTGAAACCGCAAAAGTATGTGCATAAAAATATTAACGCAACTAGATTCATAATAATAATATATTTCAATTTTAGAACACGTTGCACATTCAATGTTTTGGACTGTGAAGAAGAGGGTGTGATTGTGACAAACAATGATTTCGAAGTTTCCGAAAAGGCAGACACATCATTCAATATAGATGTAGTGTAGTGCACATGTAGCTAGCACTAACCGACCTCAACAATAACATAAACACACAACGCTACAAACGCTCTACGTTGGTCTCATTGCATACCTGCAGCGAAACCAAACCATGAAGCGTTTGTAGCGTTGTGTGTTTATGTTATTGTTGAGGTATATGCAGCTGAATCATCCAATGCTGGTCTATCAATCCAAAAGAAATGAAAGTTGAATGAAAAGGACGACATACACACGCAGTTTTCAGAGGCTGTGAAAACTTTTAAACAGTTTTGTAGTTCACGTGAAGATGCAACAAATACAAATGAGAAATTATATCCTTCTCCAATATTATTAAAATAAAGCTATTTAAGCTTTCAAATGAGCTGCAAACGGTGCCATGCAGGATATATTTAACTATTGTATAAGTCTGGAAAACTACCAGTACGGATATCTTAGTCAACGTCCAAGCTTTTTTATACCGTAAACTTTAAAAAGGCTGAGTTCCAAAACGTGTTTATACAAAGCATCAGTGTTAATTTTCTTTGAATTTTGAACCAAAGCATGCTTAAAAATAACAATCCAGTTGTGCAGTTTTAGTAAATCTACCAAGCAAAAATTTGAAGAAAAACCACACTGATGCTTTGTATAAACACGTTTTGGAACTCAGCCATTCTTGAATGTGCTCAATTTGTGTTTAACAAAATTTAAACTTTATTTACTTTGTGATTTTATATAAATACTGTTCCTTTTCTTGATTAATTTAAAAAATTAAAACTGAATTTGTGATAAATAGATCTCATATCATTACTTCAATGAAATTTTATTAAAATAATAAATGATTAAAATATAAACTTGATTGTTTAATCGTATGGTCCGTACAAAAGTTGAACGACTCTATCCTGAAACGGAACAGCTCCTTCATTGACAAAATAGTCTGCTAGACTGTTTCTAAGCTGAAAAGCATTTATAGCTGAATTATGCATAAATGTTCTGATAGATCGTAACGGGCCTTGATCTTCGTCAACAACATCGTGCCAATCTCCATCATGAACAAGGTTGTCTGGTGTTTCCCAATCAACGAACTTTGAGGGACAATAACTACGGCTTTGGTCATTCAGCATAATAAAATTATGCAGTGCTTTGCATGCCAACACGGTTTTATCGACATTTTCCGGAGAACACTCAATTCTGACACGAAGTATCCGCCACCTTGCAACGAGAATGCCAAAACAGTTCTCAATAACACGTCTTGCTCGCGATAGCCGATAATTATAAATTCTTTTTGTTCTCGAGAGCTTCATGCGAGGAAAAGGACGCATTTAATTAGCCTTAAGAGGGAATGCTGCGTCACCAACAAAAAAATGTGGGAAATCTGTTGTGCTATTTGTTAATGTCTTATGAGTTGGTAACGGCAACTTATTGGCCAGCCAATGCTCGCCCAAATTTTGAGGTTTGAAAAATACCTTAAAATAATGCAATATCAGTATGTGAATTTTAAATGATTAGTTTGCTTGCATACTTCCATCACAGTGACCTCCATAGCTACCGACGCTGGCAGATGTAAAAGTGTATCTGGAATCGCATGTTGCCATTAAAACAACACTAAAAAACTTTTTGTAATTGTAATACAAGGATCCAGATTTTTTTGGACAAGTTATGGCTATATGCTTTCCGTCGATGGCACCGACACAGTTTGGCATATTCCACAACTTCTCGAAGTCATTGGCTATGTCTTTATATTGAGATTGCGTGGGTTCACTCACATATATTGGAGATAGTACCTGCCACAAAGCTTCGCACGTTTCTAAAATGATATTTCGCACTGTCGTTTTTCCTAGTTTGAAGCTCCAAGCAAGAGCTTGGTAGGACACTCCATGTGCTCAACATCTTTAAAATGAAATAAACATTTCATTGAACAAAATACTCAAGAAATTTAACCATCAATGTCTCTTACAGAAGTGTTAGTGAAAGCCGTTCCTCAGGACTAATTGACTCTCGGTTAGATAATTTTTTTAAATAATTAGTCATTATGTTGAGCAGCAAATCATATACTGGACGTGTCATTCTTGTATGAATAATAAATTGTTGCATATCTTTTTCTTTAATTTGCAAGAACATACGTTGGAAATATCCACCGGTTTTTCTGTCCAGATTAAGTGGACGGACACTCCAACTCCGCACTCGACGATTATTGCTCAAAAGTTTTTCGTATATTAAGCAAATATACAAAAACATTAAAAATACAATCAAGTATTGGTCATTAATTTTATTATATATAATTTTAAATTAAATGATTTAATGTTTTACAATTTTAAAATGTCAAATTATAAGAAATCAAATTTGTCTATTATAATTGCTATAACGTTTCCTTACGTTTCATACCGTTTAAATGACATTTAAGACCGTTGCGTTACTTTACATTACGTCAATTATAATTGGACCTTTACTAAAATTGCGCGTCTTTTACTTCTGTGTAAAATGTTTTTAAAAAAAGGGTAATTTTCACTGCGGATGGTTAAAGTTACCATAGGTATACTCTACATTAAAAAGAATTACACTCCTTTAAAAAATATCAGTGCTTTTAAACCTATAACATTAATATTTGTAAGTTATGTTGTGACCCGCACAACATTACCCTGTACACTTTGTACAGCCCGACCTCACACAAAGCCAGAATCTTCAATCGATTCTCTTTAAAACTCATACATAAATATCAATAAATATTGCCTCGGCATTTGCTGGCAAAATTTATGACTATTATTTCCATGAACGACCAAGACCCAATTCAAGTGCAGTGACTCGAATTGCTGGCGTTCATGAAAAACTGACCTAATTTTAGCGCACGCTTAAAATTACCAAAATAAGCAAAACCATTGCTTGTTTTTAGTTGTCAAGTGTTTCCGACTACAACGTCGGCGACAACAAAAAACAAAGCAATGAACTGTTTGGGTGCATCGGCATTAGCTTGCACGGTCAGCATAATAGCGATCATTTACCTACCCTAGTTGCTGCGCTGCACAGTGGTTCCCTCCATATGACAAAATTAAAAAAATTTGTGTTAAAATTTGTAGAATTCAATGATGCAAACTTGATCTACTGGTTTCAAATTATTGCCTCTGAGCTTTTGTTTTTGTTTTAGTAACAGTTATTCTTAAATATAAGCACTGTAAGAGAGTGTACTTATCAGCATTATTAGTGCATCGCCAGAAGCCTGTTAATGACAACATTCGGTAAAGAAGTGCGAATTAACTGAAAATTAAAAACAACTTTAACAGAATGGATACACAAAAGCAGGGTATTAACTTCATTGAATGTGTTGAAAATTTGTCAAAAAAAATGTTATTACAAAATTTTTGTGTAGTAATCGTGCGGCTTTTTTAGTGTCTTGTGTTTTTTTACTTTAACTTTGCATAAAGATATAGTGATGTTTCCCCCTTCGCCCTCGGCTATTTTTTTTTTTTAATAAAAGGTGAATGTATTAGCTTTATATTAGTGTACTCCGATGCTCCCCGATTTTCCCCCTTTTTGAGCAAATCGCTAAAGAGTTGCACCATGTCACTCTCTTTTGCTAATTTGGCATATTAAGAGATTACCTTTGTGTTTGATTCGTGTTGTGTACTGTGACCGAAAATTGTGTGTGTAAGTATGTATTTATAAAATATTTTTAGTTTCTGTATTAATGTTTTTAATGTATTGATTTTATATTACCGATCTCGAAATTACCCCCTCTCCCTTTTTTTGAGTAAATCCCTAAAGAGTTACACCATGTCACTCTTTTTGCTAGTTTGGCGTATTAAGAGATCAACTTTGTGTTTTATTTGTCTTTTTCGTGTTGATTTATAAAATTTTTTGTTTATACATAAATATATTTTGTTTTAGACACGTTCTATCGTTGTAATTTCACCCGATTGCACATTTATGAAATTTGGTGCACAAAACATGGCAAAGGCGCTTCAAAAACAAAGCAGGTTTATGAAGCTGTATTGGAAGCTATTAATATTCACGAAAAGGACTTATCAAGTGATTTATCAAAATTATATAAAAGCATTAAATATGTTTGTAAGAAAATTACGGAATTATTAAAAAAAAACAATTATATGAAAACCAGATTTCTGGAAAATAATGCTGATTGGCTAAGTACTCATGAAACAATTGATTTAAAAATCCAAGTACAAGCCCAAGCTTCAACCCAAAAACGTGGGCGTCCTCAAAAATCATTTGAAGAGGCATCAAAACGGACGAAGCGACGAAGATTGGCTGAAGTAACACAAACGAACGAAGTTGCTGCATCTGCTTTACGCAGTGCATTATCATCTGCTCCAAACACAAATGTAACCTTAAATGTAACTGAAGTTTTGTCTCTTATAATTGAAACAAATCTTACAAAGCACCAATATTTGGTTATTAGAGATTTTATTAATACTAAGGTTTCTGGTAATATGTTTCCAAGTTACAAGAGAATATTAAAGGCAAAATCAAATTGTTATCCAGATATCGCAACGACTACAGTAAGTGAATCCCATGCAGAAGTAGAATTACAAGATTTGTTAGACCATACAGCATCGCGAATATTAGAGCTCCAAGACGATGTTATTCAAGATATTCCTGACGAGTCAATAAATCTTATATTGATAGGTAAATGGGGGTTTGATGGAAGTACAGGGCACAGTGAATATAAACAGAAGTTTTCAAATAAAACTTTAGAAGACAATAGTTTATTTGTAACTTCGTATGTTCCTCTTCGGCTTATTACTAATGTCAAAGACTCTCAAGATGCCAAGATAGTTTGGAAAAATCCACGTCCATCATCAACTCGATTTTGTAGACCGATACGCTTTCAGTTTAAAAAAGAGACTAGTGAGGCATCTATGGAAGAGGAGAAATATTTTAAAAACAAAATTAACGCGCTTAATCCAACAGAATATACTATTAACAATAGAAAAATTTACGTGCAACATAATTTGGCTTTGACTATGGTGGACGGCAAAGTGTGTAATGCATTAAGTGGAACCTCCTCTGCAAAGTGTTACATATGCGAAGCCACACCAAGAGAGATGAACAATATTGAAATGTGTTTACAAAAACGGGTTCATAAAGAGCGTTATGCATTTGGATTATCTCCTTTGCATTCTTGGATTCGATTTTTTGAATATTTTGTACATATTTCTTACAGACTAGATTTTAAAAAATGGCAAATAAGGAAGCCAGAAGAAAAAGCCAAATTTTTAGAAAGAAAAACTTTTATTCAAAATCAATTTCGGGAAAAACTAGGTTTGATCGATGATAAGCCAAAAGTTGGAGGTAGTGGCACATCTAATGACGGCAATACGGCAAGAAAATTTTTCAGTAACTTAGATGTATCGGCTGAAATTACTGGTATAGATAAAGATCTCTTGGCAAGATGTTGCGCATTATTGCAAGCCATGTCTTCGGGGTATAACATAAATGTAGAAAAATTTAGAGTTTACGCGCTCGAAACCGCTAAAGAATTAACAAACACATACCCGTGGTTTTATCTACCCCCTTCTATTCACAAAATTCTTATTCACGGACCAGACGTTATAGAAAATGCACTAGTATCGATAGGAGAGCTGTCTGAGGAAGCAGCTGAAGCAAAAAATAAAGATATAAAAATGTTCAGACTACGTCACACAAGAAAGATGTCCCGTGTAGTCACAAATACTGATTTATTGCATATTTTACTCTTAAGTTCAGACCCACTTTTTTCTAGTACAAGAAAAAATTATTGTAAAAAAAAATCAAGTTTACTGAAGTCTACTTTAGATTTGTTAGCAGAATAGGTTTCATTTCTTTTGTTATTCAATATAATTTTTTTGGTATTTTAAATGTTAACTGTTAAGTAAACTTATGTCTTATATTTTCTGAATAAATATATATTTTGTGTTTTTTCATAATTTTTAGCATTTTCATTTTTTAGGCCAGGTTGGTGTTTAAGTGGTCTGACCACGCCCATTTTTTCAGAAAATTATATTTATCTCCCAAGGGTCTTATAACCAAACCTTCAACTCAATATCTTTACTCTGACTATTTTTGTCACTCTCTGCCATACAAGTGGAACCACAGTGCGCTGCTCGCAAAGTGCAATGCCTGCAGCTACGCAACATGTAAGACGTACGTGATCACGTATCGCGAAAGGGGAAGTAATATGTAAATAAATGCAAAGATTTTATGTATGACATGTAATGTTTTGATTGGGTAGAATCGATACATAATTTCCACTTATTGGAAATTATGGGAATTGTGGGAGTTTCTGGAAGAAAGGAACCTCTTTGGAAAGTGAGGATTTTCCTTTATAAACCCGTCGCCGGCGCAGAAACGGAGAGAGAGTTTTTAGAGTTATAAGAATAAACAACTAATAAGGTCGCAGCCTCGCCTAGACAGTGGGCCTTTTAGTTAAAATAAAATATCAATAAAAACTTAAGTAAAACACAACATTGGTCGCAGCCTCGCCTAGACAGCGGGCCTATGTTGTAAAATAAATAAAATTAACAACAAAATTAAACTAAATCTCTTTTACTCGCTCTCCCGTCTCTGGTCTCTCTTCTCCTTGCGGAAAGCACGGAGGCCACGGACGTTAAACACAACATTTGGTGGCAGCGGTGGGATACGCTACATCCCTTAAACCAACAAAAAGGAAAAACCATCCTTTAATAACAAAAAAAAAAAAAAATCTTTAACAAATAAAATTTTAAAAACAAAAATTTTTAAAGCGTACCGAGGCTTCGACATCGGGTTAAAAAAAAAAAAAAAATATAACAGCTTAAAAGTGAAAAAGCGTGCCAAGGCTAAACAGCGGCAGTGAAAATTTAATAGTGAAAAGTGAAAAAAAAGCGTCCCGAGGCTATAACATCGGAACAGTGCAAAAAAAAAAAATAATAATAAGCCCAGGTTAACCAGCTTTAAGACGTGAAGTCTCCTGGCCCATCAAGAAGCCCAGGATAACCAGCTTTAGGGCCTAGAGCCTCCTGGCAACAACAACAACAACAACAACAACAACAACAACAACAACAACATCGACAACATCAAGAACAGCTTCAACCGCACCTTCAACAACAAGAACATCAGTAACAAAATACTTCAACAGCAAACTAAATTCAACAAGAAAGACGACAACAACCACATCAAACTAAATTCAACAGTATCATCGACTGAATATCGGCAACTATATCAGTTTCAACAACATCGGCTTCAACATCCAGCAGTGAGCAGAAAGAAAACACACTTTTTTTTTTCAGTAAGCAAAAACATTATATTATTTTTATATTATCTACACTATTTTTACCACCAAATCTAAAAAAAAAGAGAGTTAGCAACACACAAATTTTACAACTTAGTAAGCATTCAAAAGAGAAGAAAATTTATAAGAGAAATTTATTTATAAAAAAAAAAAAAAAAAAAAAAAAACACATAATATTTTTAGTAATACTTGAAAGTTTTTGCATACATTTTCTTCAAAATTCGTACTCGTCAGCGCGCAGCTGAGGTAGTTCAGCTCTTTGCTAATCTACCATTTTTCGAAAACTCGTTTTGTCTTGAAACCATTGAAGATAACGATCTTGAAATGGATCTGAAATTTACTTTAAACGATATTTATAATATCGTACCGGTATTTAACGGCAATCCAGCCGAACTCAATAAATTTATAGCTTGCGGCAATATTCTGTTTTCGTCTGCTAAAACTGAAGCGGAACATACTTTTATTCTAGAGGTAGTGAAGACTCGATTTGAGGGTTCGGCCTTTGAACTCATCCAATTCAAATCTTTTACTAAATGGAATGATTTGGTACGAGATTTGGAGACGGAGTTCAAGGAGGAAAAGTCGAGAACTTCCGCCCAGAATTAACTTTTAACTGCTAAGCAACAATCACAAGAAAAAATAAAGGAATTTAGTGAACGAGTAGGAAAATTATTACATTCGTTAAATTCTGCTTCATTTTCAAGCACTAGCGACGAATCAGTTAGGGCTTATTTAAAACAAGAATATGATCGATTGACACTACAGGTATTCGAGGATGGTTTGCGGAATCATAATTTAAGATTAATTCTTAAAGCTCACAATGAGCGAGACTTGAAGAAATCCATTGCATATGCTGAAGAACATTCAGTACGGCTTGAAAAAACGTCTCAATACCAAACCTCAACGTTTAAATCTACATGCCAATACTGTAAGAAATTAGGGCATACTCAAGAGACGTGCTATCAGAAAAACAATAATAATTTTTCCACCCGCTTTAATAACAATTTAAACAGACAGCCAAATATAAAAAAAGAAGTACAATCGATATTCTGTACATACTGCAAACGGCCGAATCACACGTACCAAGAGTGTAGATCTCGACTGCGAAGCGCCGAAAATTTTCAGAACCGAAGAGTTAATGATGACCCAAACGCATATTACAACCCTTTCAGAGGCAAATACAGCCATCCCAATCAAACGCATCATACTAACAACTCATCGGGAAACGGAATAGCTCGGGAAGAAACCAGCGGCACTTCTCCCCGGATGCAAGTAAAAGCCGATGTGCACCAAGCACGAAATTAAATTACTCTATAAAAATACCTTTTTGCAAAGAATACGAAGAGCCAGTGCTTTGCATTAAACTAGAACCTTCAGATGAAAATATAACTTCATTATTAGTAGACACAGGCGCACAAATTAGCCTATTAAAAGACACTGAACCACAGCTCACAATTTATAAAAAAAGTAAACATACGGTCTCAACCATTTCAGGCAATGCAATGCAAACTCTAGGGGAGCAAATAAAAACGATTAATGTCCCTTTTTATGACCAAATAATAACACTGAGTCACAACTTTCATATTTTAAATAAAAATATTAACTTAACCTACGACGGAATCTTAGGAAGCGACTTTCTTACCACTTTTAATTGTAAAATTGATTTCAAGAATAAACAACTGGAAATAAATATAAAAAAAATAAATAAAATTATTTATATAAAATTTTAAAAACTAAATATAAAATTATAAAACCACATATTCAAAATGATTATAAAAACACTGAAAAGGAAAACAATGTGTTGCCTACGGGTAACAAAGGGAATTGTGAAAATAGGAAACAGGATCAGGAGTATTTGCCGAATGGCATAAGTCATATTGAGAATCCTCAACCTAATGTCTATGGGCCGCAATCCATCACATTGTCACCTCAAAGTGATAATAAAATCATTACAAATAAAGTGAAGGCAAATAAAGAGGAAACCAAGGCATTATTTTTGGATAATGAAAGGATTTGTAAAAACAGGATTGAGTCAACTCAACCTGATGTCTACGGGCTACAATCCATAACCTTGCAACCTCGATGCAAACAACTTGTCGTGATCCCTTTTGCTTATACAAAAGACGCAGTGATCCACAAGAAACAAATAAACCCAGGAGTATATTTGGCGGAAACCCTGGTACGCCCAATCAAAAATAAAGTAAAAGTTCTTTTTATGAACACAACAGAAGAAATCAAAAAAATCAATTTAAATAAAATTCAATATGAGTGGGAAAAAATAGAAAACTTCAACGAAATCAAACTAGATAAAACAAAAGATTTAGTGAAGGGTAGATTAAACAAAATAGAAACAAATATAGACCTAACGCAATGTAATAAAGAAGAAAAGAAATCAATTTTAGAGATTTGTAGAAACTACAACTATTTATTTTATTTTGAGGGAGACCACCTTACTTGTACTGAGACAGCAGACCATGAAATTATTACAGAAGCAAACAAACCTCCTTTATTTGTTAGGCCATACAGACTTCCTGAAAGCCAAAGAAATGAAATTCATAAACAGGTTAATGAAATGCTACAAGACAACGTCATTCGACCAAGCTCAAGCCCATGGAACTCGCCACTATTACTTGTTCCAAAGAAGGCAGACTCCGAAGGTCACAAACGCTGGAGAGTCGTAGTAGACTTTAGAAAATTAAACGACCTAACCGTTGGGGACGCAAACCCTTTGCCCAACATAACTGACATACTTGACCAGTTGGGAAGAGCAAAATATTTTAGCACATTAGATTTAGCCAAAGGATTTCACCAGATTCCCGTTAAAGAATCTGACAAATGTAAAACAGCTTTTAGCACACCTTTTGGACACTACGAATATAATAGGATGCCATTTGGGTTGAAAAACGCCCCTGCTACTTTTCAAAGACTAATGAATAACGTACTCATGGGCTTACAAGGCTTTGAATGCTTTGTTTATGTAGATGACATTGTTGTGTACGGCTACGACTTAAAAGACCACAACCAAAAATTAATTAAAATATTTGACCGATTGCGTCATCATAATCTCAAACTCCAACCCGATAAATGTAATTTTCTTAAACAAGAGCTCAATTATTTAGGACATATCATTTCTGAAAACGGTATAAAACCTGACCCTGAGAAAATTAAAGTAGTAAAAACATATCCAACTCCAAAAAATACGAAAGGAATTAAACCATTCCTTGGATTCACGGGATATTATAGAAGATTTATAGAAAACTTTTCCAGTATAGCCAAACCACTCACAAAATTGCTGAAAAAAGATGTAAAATTCAGTTGGGATGCATTCTGCGACGAAGCATTTACAAAATTAAAAGATAAACTAATAAATCCCCCCATTTTAGCCTATCCAAATTTCAATGAAGAATTTATAATCACAACAGATGCGAGTGATGCAGGACTTGGCGCAGTCTTATCCCAAGGTATAATTGGAAAAAACAAGCCAATATGCTTCGCAAGTAGAACATTGAACGATGCAGAGACACGCTATAGCACCACGGAAAAAGAATTGCTAGCTATTGTCTTCGCCGTAAAACAATTTCGACCGTATATTTATGGTAAAAAGTTCACGATCTACACTGATCACAAGCCGCTCGAATGGCTAATGAAGCTAAAAGATCCAATGTCAAGATTGGCTAGATGGCGAATTCTTCTATCAGAATATGAATACACGATCAAGTATAAAGCAGGGAAAAACAATACAAATGCTGACGCACTTAGTCGCATCACTAAAGACAAAAATATTACAGAAATAAAAAACAAGGTTTTAGTCATGACACGACAAATGGCAAGCGAGCAAATAAACAATGAGAGTTTTCAAACAGAAGCAAAACAGCCCAAAAATATAAGGAATGAAAAAATATTTAAAATAATAGAAAGCACAGAACAAATTTACGCCAATAAAGGAATAAAAATAAAATTATTATTGCTACCCCTAACAGAATCACCAGAAGAAAATCTTATAAAGAAAAAGATCCCAATATTTATCAAACCTCTCATGGGAGAAAATGAAATATATACGCTAGAAAATTATTGTAAATTATACGTAACAACTTTACCTTTACCCTTCAGAACTACTAAAGACCGAGAAATGGCAAAAGAAATACTACAAAAAATCAAAAACGAGAATTGTACACAGGATCAAAAATCCATCGCAATAGCAATTCCCAAATTTAACTCCCAATTTAAAGAAGAATTCAAGACAATGCTTACGGAAATATTTTTTAACATGGAAATTAATTGACATATAAACAATAGAACAATCTTGGAAAACACGAACGAAATCGAAACAGTTCTAGCACAATACCATAAGTCACCATTCGGAGGACACCAGGGTATAAATCGAACCTTGAAAAGATTAAAAACAAATTATTACTGGTCTACAATGAAAAAAGATGTACAAAATTTTATTCAAAAGTGCGAATCATGTCAAAAGAATAAACTCAACAAATCACCAAAAGTACCAATGAAAATTACAACAACGAGCTCTTCACCTTTCGAACGAGTAGCATTAGACATAGTCGGCCCTCTTCCAGTAACGTACAAAAATAACAAATATATTTTAACTTTTCAAGATGATCTTACAAAATTCACTGAAGCTATATCTTTGGAAAATGCAGAAGCAATCACAGTTGCAAGAGCTTTTGTAGAACAAATACTCTGTCGATTCGGATTTCCAGACTCACTATTAACCGATCAAGGCACTAATTTTCTTAGTTAACTGTTTAAAGAAGTATGTAAGTTATTAAAGATCAAAAAACTACAAACTACACCATACCACCCACAAACAAATGGAGCACTTGAGCGAAGCCACCGCACGCTAGCGGAATACCTTCGACATTATGTAAATAATGATCCACTCACTTGGGACGATTGGATTCCCTATGCGATATTTGTTTTCAATAACACACCACACAGTAGTACAAACTACACCCCTCACGAATTACTTTACGGATTTCCGGCCAAGATTCCTTCTAACTTACAAAAAGATCCATCCATAAATTATAACTATGAAAATTACGCCAACGAACTTAAGGCAAGACTACAACATGGATTTAACATTGCTGGACAAACCTTAAAAGAGAAAAAGGAAAAGTCTAAGGAATATTATGACAAAGGTGCGAAACCGAAAACATTTAACGTAGGTGAAAAAGTTTTGATTAGAAACCAAACCAGGAAGAATAAATTTTCATCTCTATGGGAAGGTCCATACGAAGTAATTAAAATAGTATCACCCGAAAACACTGCCATAAAAATGCGTAACAAAATTAAAGTCATACATAATAATAATTTAAAACTTTTTTCTGATTAAAAAACAACATTTGATGGTCCATTTAAACACAACATTTACAACAAAGTCAAAGTAATTAAAAACACAAATAACACACATACACAAAACACTTGTATGTAACTGAAAACACAGCAAACACCTTAAATCAATACACCCATTATAATTTTTTACAAATTTTTAGTTAGCTTGCTGGAGTTTCTGACTAGCCATTTTGTTAGGGAAAAGTGGTCATTAGGGAAAAACATATTTTCCGTATAGTTTTCCGAAACGTAACGAAGACTTTGTTGTTCTCCCTCCAATTTTGGTAGATGAAAATAAAAATATTGCCAAACGATCTTAAGCAATAAAACTACGACAATTCTTTTTTTTCTCTTCTCTTCTTTTAAAAGAACTTTCAGCTATTTTTTATGTATAAAAAAAAAATATATAAATAAAAATCTTTCTATCGCAAAAGCTTTCAAATATGAATCAAACACAAAAAAAAAAAATAAAATTTTTTTAATTCTTTAAAACATTTTAATAACAAACGAAACAAAAAGTTCAACAAAAAGAAAAATATATATACAAAGTATATAATTAAAAAAAAAAAAAGAAAAAAAAAATAATAATAATAAGTTCTATAAAATATTTTTATTTATTAAATTCATATAATAAATTTTAATTCAATTTCCTTTTAAACTACTAAATATTACGCATAATTTTTAACGCTGTAAAATAGTAAAATATTCATTTACAATACATAAACTATATATATCACATTAGAAAATTAATAATGTACATATATTTAAGTTTTACAAAAAATGTAAATACTCTATGCTCATTTCTGCTCAACCGGTCAGTAAAGCGACAGAAAATTTTTCAACCTCTTCAAGGAGAAAAATTTTCTTTTATAAGGGGGGAGGGATGTTGTGACCCGCACAACATTACCCTGTACACTTTGTACAGCCCGACCTCACACAAAGCCAGAATCTTCAATCGATTCTCTTTAAAACTCATACATAAATATCAATAAATATTGCCTCGGCATTTGCTGGCAAAATTTATGACTATTATTTCCATGAACGACCAAGACCCAATTCAAGTGCAGTGACTCGAATTGCTGGCGTTCATGAAAAACTGACCTAATTTTAGCGCACGCTTAAAATTACCAAAATAAACAAAACCATTGCTTGTTTTTAGTTGTCAAGTGTTTCCGACTACAACGTCGGCGACAACAAAAAACAAAGCAATGAACTGTTTGGGTGCATCGGCATTAGCTTGCACGGTCAGCATAATAGCGATCATTTACCTACCCTAGTTGCTGCGCTGCTCGCAAAGTGCAATGCCTGCAGCTACGCAACATGTAAGACGTACGTGATCACGTATCGCGAAAGGGGAAGTAATATGTAAATAAATGCAAAGATTTTATGTATGACATGTAATGTTTTGATTGGGTAGAATCGATACATAATTTCCACTTATTGGAAATTATGGGAATTGTGGGAGTTTCTGGAAGAAAGGAACCTCTTTGGAAAGTGAGGATTTTCCTTTATAAACCCGTCGCCGGCGCAGAAACGGAGAGAGAGTTTTTAGAGTTATAAGAATAAACAACTAATAAGGTCGCAGCCTCGCCTAGACAGCGGGCCTTTTAGTTAAAATAAAATATCAATAAAAACTTAAGTAAAACACAACATTGGTCGCAGCCTCGCCTAGACAGCGGGCCTATGTTGTAAAATAAATAAAATTAACAACAAAATTAAACTAAATATCTTTTACTCGCTCTCCCGTCTCTGGTCTTTCTTCTCCTTGCGGAAAGCACGGAGGCCACGGACGTTAAACACAACAGTTACAAAAAATTATATGAATGCCAAAAATACAATGTATTAAATATGTTTTTCATAATTCTTTAAATATTTTAAGATCAAAATTATTGCACGAATTTTAAAGCCCTTTCCTAATATGTAGCGCTCAAATTTACAAAATGTTTACGCGTTCATCATCATTTTCAATCATTTTTGAAATAAATGATTTTAGTTTTTTTTTTTAATATTCTTTGTTATATTTTTTGTTAAAGAATGTCAATTTTAATAAACTTGCTATAATCTTTAATAAAATTCTTTAAAAAAAGGCTTAGCTCATTTTTAATATAAGATCTTAAAATCAAGTTTGTTAACATTTTTTTTTTGTTGCCTAAACAATAGACCGGGTCGGTCTCCATAAAAAAAAAAAATAAATAACTGGCCATTTCAGCCCTTGAAATGATCAATTGTGTTGTGCGTGTTATTAAATTTGTACACAATTGACCGAGAACCGGACCTACATGTTTAACGCCGACTCCGAACGGCGATGAACGGAATGTTCTCGTTCTCAAGAAGCTTTACATGGCATTTTGATTACTCTCTGAGGTTTGCCATTGTCTGCAGAGAGGTGGCGACCGTACAGAAAAATTATTTTAATTTAAATAATTTTCTGTCGCTGCTGGGGTTCGAACCTGGGTCTCCAAGTTCGTTGACATAGCGGCCACGCACGTTAACCAACTACGCCACGGACGCCACTGCGGGTCGGTCTCCATACAAAACAAAAATAGTTAATAAAGGCCGCTCCTAATATGAAAGCTTACCTCGAGAGTGTTTCATTGCTATATACATTTTTTCGTAGGCATCCTGTAAAAACCGCCAAAATTTTTTACCATAACTTTGTATTTTTTTGTCCTATCTTCAAATATGGTTAAAAAGGTATTGATGAGTACTACAATTCTTCTACAGGTGCCATCGAACTACAACATCAAATCCGTTTGGTGATATCAGTTACCCAAATTTCTACCCCCCCTAAATTAAAAAAACTTTATAAGAAAATTAAGCTCACAAAAAACTAATAAAGTTTGGCCTTGAAAGTATTTACATAAGTTAATAAACAAAAAAGTTACTGTGAATCAAAATTTAGAACAAAATTTTATTATACCATTTTCTGAACAGAAAAATCCTAAACACTTATTAAACTTATAAAATCAAATGAAATCTTTATTTTTATATTTTTTGTTGTTGGTTTTTTGTTTTATATTGTTAAAAATGCAATTTTTATTTTTTCTTCTAAATAACAAAAAACATTTTTTTAAATATTCATTCTTTTTATATAAATTAAAAATAAATTAATATCTTAGAATACCTAAACAAAAACAAAATTTTCCAAAAGCTCTTAACCAATATTTTACCATAAAAAAAAAGGTAAAGTGTCGACCAGAGATTTCCACAAGCCCAATTGTCATTTTCTGCCACTCGAATAACAATCGTCGTCAGTCACAATCGCACACAAAAATGAATGCATATTAGAGTGGGTCGGCCTCCATACAAAAAAACCTTCCCCTATTTCAAAGCTGACCTCGAATGAGTTCAAAAATAAAAAAAAAAAATGTTTTTGACAATCGGAAAAACAGCCGATATGGTATTTTTTCTTTAACTTGAGCATAACATATCCGATCTTAAAAAATAATACGTCGTTTAAAAGTGCTTTACGAGTACTGCATCATTTTTACTTCCAAGGTCATATATGACTAATAACCTCGTTACCCCGATTTACCCCCCTAAAATTGTTTCTTTTTTCTCATAAAATTAAAGTCCTAAGAATTTGTTTACATTTTGTCCAAAAAAGTTATTCAATAACTTTATAAACAAAGAAGTTATAAAGGTTCAAATATTTGGTGCAATGCCTTTTTCATTATGTATGAATTACTTTTTTTTAATTCAAGCAAAATTGAAAATTAACTGAATTATTTTTAAAAATGAAGTAATGAAATTAAAATAAAATTTTTTTGCTTAAGATATTTAGGTATAAAAACGAGTTAATAATGTTAACGACCCAAAACGATATGAAGTATCAGTCCTATCCAAAGTCAACGAATAATTTTTTAAGGGGAAATGTCCGATACTTTTAGTTTTTCTTCGATAACGTTCGAATTTTCCACATCACTTAACTGGCAATCATCTTCTTCGCTTGAGCACGGAATATATTGGATGGAATAGTTGGATATTAGTGGCATGTCCGACATTTTATCAGATACATAACCCATTTCAACATCTTCAACATGCTTTTGTACATTATCAATAGATAACAACCTTGCTCCGCATTGATGAATATAAAAACGTTGGGCGTACTTGGGAATCTTATCAAAATTGGAGCAGTTACATTGCACATTTTTTTCGATGCCACATTTGCACTGAGATATTAGAAAAATTTTGTTCCATTCCACTTCATCGTATTTATAGGAATGTTTTAGCAACTCATAATGTTCATTTTAATTTCATTTCATTTTTAAAAATAATTCAGTAAATTTTCAATTTTGTTTGAATTAAAAAAAAGTAATTCATACCTAATGAAAAAATCATTGTACCAAATATTTAAACCATTATAACTTCTTTGTTTTTTAAGTTATTGAATAATTTTTTTAGACAAAATGTAAACAAATTCTTAGGACGTTAATTTTATGAGAAAAAAAAACAATTTTAGGGGGGTAAATCGAGCTAACGAGGTTTACTAGTCAAATATGACCTTGGAAGTAATATGTTATGAAGAGAAAATGTAGTGCTCGTAAACCACTTTTAAATTCTTTTTTAAGGTATAACAATATACGTGTAACAATCAAAAACAGGAGCTGTTTTCAAAAAAAATTTTCTAGATATAGGAAGTTATTATTTTTTTTTTTTTTAAATTTATACAGGCTATTGTGCATAAAAAATACTTTATAAAAATATGTTTTTTTTTTTAAAAAATACAGTTCTGGCTTTTATATAGAAGGCGCTGAAAATGGCAAAAAAGACATCCAAAACGGTTCGATGGATATGGCGTTTCCCATGTATCGCAAACAAAAAAATCAAATGACATTTTAAAGCATAGACCATATATTAAGCATCCCCCCTACGCAAGACCCCCGGGTTTTTTTTTATTTATGGCGGAAGTTGAAGTACAGAGTTCGAAAAATAGATATATTTTCGCGCGCTTTTTTGTTTGTATAAAAAAAAAAAACATAGATACTTGAATTTAGGGGGGATGCTTAAAGGATAAAATACCGAACAAAATGAAAAAAAAAATCATTAAGATTGAACCAATAGATTTCGAGTTATCTATCGAACCGTTTTAAAAAAACTAGTTTCGAGGAAATCGCGTTTAGATTTTTTTTTTTTGTTGTATGGAGCTTTGACATAGATTAACGAAAACCGTTATAATTTCTGTTTTATTTTAAATATCGATTCAAAAATGTGTATGTATATTCTTAAAACTATAAAGAACACATTAAACAAAAAAAAATTTTTTTTTTTCGAAAAATGTACACTAATATACGTGTACCTTAAGATCGGATATGTTATGCTCAAGTTATAGAAAAAAGACCATTTCGGCTGTTTTTCCGATGGTCCAAAGAAATTTTTTTTTATTTTGGAATCCATTCGAGGTCAGCTTTGAAGTAGGGGGTGATTTTTTCAAACTTTTTTGTCGACCCACTCTAATGCACATACCGCTCGAGTTCGTAAACAACGATTGGTGCTAAGCAGAGTTTGTAACGATTTCGAATATATACAAAGGCACCATCCAAACAATGCAGACATTCAGATGCTTCGCTTAACACTCGAGTGTTTGCTGCTGCATGCATTTTTGTTGTTTTTATACTTCTCTGCCGTTCTTCAGCAGCGGTTTGTGTTGTTTGTTTTCCTTTGCTTTAATATTTACCTTTTTCATTGCTTTTGACGAATGTTGCTTATGTCTCGCTTCTTTGGGTATTATTGTGTCGTTGGCATTCGTAATCGCGATCGCTCGTACTCTATGGTATTCGTATCCGCATTGATTGGTGCATGTATTCGCGCATTAATTTTAATGCAGAAGGCACATTCGGTGCTCGTATATTGAGGATACATTCGAAACGCCATTTGAATGCAATCAAGCTGTTCTCTGGTGTCGACTTTGAACAAGTGTAGTGTCTACAAAAAATATTTTATTGACCTGAAAATTTAAATTCTTCATATTTAGAATATTTCCTTTCCAATGCTATCCATTTTGTATGATTTTTTGACTGCAAAATTTTTGGTTTTTGTCTACTAGACAAACTATTGGGCACCTTGTCCATAAGACACCGTGGTTTACTCTGTGACCGTGTGGATCAACAGGGGCCGTCAGTGTCTCGCCAATCAAAAAAATGTCCTGGTGTAAAGGCTGTTTAATCATAGGGATATGTCGAAATCGGTGTCAGTGTTCGTGAGTTCGAAATGGCTTCTACTCCAACCAGAACCGTTTCCAGCTCTTCATACGTGAGTTATAAATTTGAGACACTCGTTACTAACAGCTGCATGGCGGATTTGACAGAAACTTCCAAGAGTCCATCAAAGTGTCGATCTCTTGGGGAATGAAATGAAATTGTATACCCTTGTCGCTGCTGTACCGGATAATTGCTTCCTTGGACTTCTCTGCATGTATTGTGACTTGAAGTTCAGCTAGCTGCCCTTTCGCTCCAACGAAAATAGTCGCATTGTCACAATATAGATTTTGACAGCTACCTCGCCTGCTGATGAAACGATTGAGTGCTCCGTTCGTTGTAAGGTCACTAACCAATTCTAAGTGCACCGCCTTTGTGTAAAAACAGCAAAATATGGCTAGGCCTTCTTAGCCTTGGCTTCTGTCCTCTAATTTTATAGTGGATCCAGAAGGAGCCACTGTAATCCACTACGGATTTTAGAAATGGCTGATATTGAGTGACAAGATCGGTGGGCATGGTGCCCATGAGCTGCCCAAAAAGCTTAGGCTTTGCTTTTGAACGCGCAGTGGAATCATATTTCCCACTCTATGCGTACGGCTGCCGAAGAGGTGATTGGCTATCACCGCCCTCGCCGAAACCAGTGGCACGACCAAGAGTGTCGCGACGCCACTGCAGAAAAAGACGCCGCCTACAAAGCCACCCTGCAGTCGGTTGTAACGCGTGCTGCTAAGGAGCGATACAAAGAGAAGAGGAGGGAAGAGGGGCGCATTTTCAGGCGAAAGAAAAGGGAAACGGAAATGCGTGAGTGCGAGAAAATTGAGATGCGTGGGCACAGGAATGAAGTCCGAAAATTTTTCGAAAAAATAAGACGCCTGGCCGATGGTTTCAAGACCGGGGCCTCTTCCTGCAAGGATGAAAATGGGAATCTAGTGACAGATATCCAGAGTACACTGATAATGTGGAGGGAATACTTCTCTAGGCTTCTGAATGGCGACGACGACAACAATCCCGCCAATAGAGATGATATCCCGGAATCCCCAATTTTGGACGACAGCGTTAATGTTCCGCTGTCCGACCATAGTGAAGTCTTGAAAGCTATAGCTCGGCTTAAAAACAACAAAGCCGCAGGAGCCGATGGCTTACCTGCTGGGCTCTTCAAGAATGGAGGCGAAGCTCTATTTAAATGCATTCATGAGCTTCTATGCAGAATATGGTCAGAAGAATGCATTCCAAACCTCAGTGTGCTCTGCCCAATCCACAAGAAAGGCGATCCCACAATTTGCGCCAACTACCGTGGGATAAGCTTCCTTATTATCGCATATAAGGTCGTG
The DNA here is from genome assembly GCA_943735915.1 of Pherbina coryleti. Classification (NCBI taxonomy): domain Eukaryota; kingdom Metazoa; phylum Arthropoda; class Insecta; order Diptera; family Sciomyzidae; genus Pherbina; species Pherbina coryleti. Next base: position 92,080,437 of record OX030948.1, read on the forward strand.
TCAAGCGTACTATGTGAAAGACTGAAGCCCATCGTAAACCAGCTGATTGGACCTTATCAGTGTGGCTTCAGACCTTGCAAATCCACCATAGACAGCACATATTTACGCTACGACAAATCTTGGAGAAGACCCTAGAAAAACAAATCGACACACACCATTTTTTTGTCGATTACAAAGCCGCCTTTGACAGTCCAATAAGGAATCATCTATATTCCACCATGTCTGAGTTTGGTATTCCTGCAAAGCTCATCCGCCTTTGCAGAATGACACTGAGCAACACCAGCAGCACAGTTAAAATCGGGAAGGAGGTTTCAGACAAGGTGATTCCTTATCGTGCGACTTTTTCAACCTAATGATGGAGAAGATCATCCGAGCTGCTGATTTGAGACGCAGCGGCACGATATTCTACAAAAGTATTATGCTGCTGGCGTATGCTGATGATATCGATATCATTGGCCATAATACGCGCGAAGTCAGCGCAGCATTCTCCAGGTTAGCGAAAGAGTCGAGTCGAATGGGTCTTGTAGTGAACGCAGATAAGACGAAATACCTAGTGTCAACAAATAAACAGTCCCAGCGTCTTGGAAACCACGTCACTGTTGACAACATCTCCTTCGAGGTTGTTAAGGACTTCGTCTACCTGGGATCCAGCGTAAACTCTTTCAACGATGTCAGTATTGAGATAAAGCGAAGGATAACTCTTGCCAACAGGTGTTACTTTGGGCTGAGTAGGCAATTGAGAAGCAGAGCCCTCTCTCGACGAACAAAACTCACGCTCTATAAGTCACTAATCATGCCCGTCCTATTATATGCAGCACAAACCTGGACGTTGAGCAGTTCTGATGAAAAGACTTTGGGAGCCTTCGAGAGAAAGATCCTTCGTAAGATCTTCGGTCCAATCTGCGTCAATGGCGAGTACCGAATTCGATGGAACCACGAGCTGTATGAGCTTTACGCTGACATTGGCATAGTTAAGCGCATTAAAATCGAGCGGCTTCGCTGGCTAGGTCATGTTGAGCGAATGGAAAACGACGCTCCAGCGAAAAAAATATTCGATTCGGTGCCCGGTGGTGGTCAACGCAGAAGAGGACGCCCACATCTTCATTGGAAGGATCAGGTGTTGGATGACCTGACCACGCTTGGTGTTTCCAACTGGCGCCAGCAAGCGCAGAACAGAAATGGCTGGCGCAATTTCTTATACGAGGCCAAAACCGACTTACGGTTGTAAGCGCCAGATAAGTAAGTAAGTAAGTTGCTTTTGAACATTATTTACAAGTGCGAATGATTTTTCGAGTCGTAATTTTTCCTTTAATAGGTCAGAAATGTTCCCGCATGATATTTACGGAGTACTTGGGATCCATATTCTTCGTTCTTCATTTGAAAATCAATTTGCATATGGTGTCATTGAGTGGTAACACCATGGGATGTTTTGCATCGTAAGGCAGCAACGATGATTCAAGGCGTCCACCAACACGTAAAATTCCAATTTCGTCAATGATGGGTGCCAGGTTGCCCAAAGAGCTGGAGTTTCAAACAGACTTAAACTTCATAAGGTCCTCTATTTCTTCACCGAATTCTGAGACTTGAACCTTTTTTACTTTTGTTAGTAGGGCTGATAGTAGCTCTACTGGTGATTGTGCTAAATATATATATTGTGCTAAATATTCCCTTGACGCGAAAGGGGCGTCGTAAATAAAATAATATATATAAATTTAATCTCCTTTCAATGTCATTGGGAATATTAATATATATATAAACTGGCCATTTCAGCCCTTGAAAGGAGCTGAACCGAACTTCTTCTGATCAAATTGTGTTATTAAATGTTTGAGCACACTTGATCGAGAACTGAACGTATTAGTTTTATGCCGACTCCGAACGGCTAATGTGCATGTTCTCAAGAAGCTTTACATGGCATTATTTACTCTCTGAAGTTTGCCATTGTCTGCAGAGAAGTGACGGCCGAACAGAAAAATTAATTCAATTAAAAAAACTTTTTGTGTCAGATGGAATTGAACAAGGGTTCTCTGGCGTATGGGTCACGCACTCTTTCCACGGTTGCCACGTCATTGGGAATATCAGGTAATTTTTGTTCTTCCACCACTGTTCGCCTACGTACAGGTAATAAAATCACTGTGAGCATGCCAGCTTGTCTGGACTTATACCTCTGGATAAGACGTCTGCTGTATTGTCCCTTGATGCAACATGGTGCCATTACTCATGTATAGTCAATTGATGTATCTGGCTGATTTGAATTTCTACAAAAGTATGTAGGGTAAATGATGAGGATTGAATCCATGATAGCACAATTCCCGAGTCTGACCATAGAAGCCACGAAATGTTGGTATATTTTCTATATCTTTTAGATTGGTGAGGTTTGCATCAAGTACAGTGGCTGTTAGTTCTAGTCGAGGTATTGTTAATTTTTTCATAGGCGCAACCTTATATTTGGTAAATAATTATCGTGTTATAGTATTATCCTTGTATGTAGCTCTATAATAAACAGCTGCTCCATATGCTTGTTCAGATGCATCAACAAAAGCGTGAATCTGTATATTTTCTGGGACTTGGCCGGTATATATGTGTGTTGCAGAAGCTGTGCAGGTAACTCTTGGTCCCATTGAAGTTTTAGTTCCCATAGTTTTTGTATAAAAATCTTTGTTTTTACTGTGACTGGTTCGAATATTCCAAGTGGATCAAAGATTCGCACCATAGCTAATGCTACTGCTCTTTTCGTGATTTGTTTTGTTTCATTTATCTGTGGTCTTGCACACAATTAGTCTGAATTTGGACGCCAAATGAATCCCAACGTTTTGATAGTTGGATAGTTTGATTTGCTTCCCGCAAAATATTTGTGATTTGCTGTTGAGTTTCTAAGACTTTGTTTGATGTTGTTCGCGCCACAGTCATCAACATAGAAATCATCTCGGATTGTTTGGGCACCATATGGATGTCTAGTCATGTTTTGTAGTGCTAAATATTGTAGACATTTTGTTGCCATATATGGAGCTGATGTGGTACCGTATGTAACTGTTTGTAATCGGTAGTACAATAAAGCCATTTTCATTTCAAAATGTTTGTTATTATTTGCTATTCCCGAAATATAAATAGAACCCCTCATACTGAAGGTCTTTAAATTCATTTTTTTCTTCAGACTATTAGTTTTTGGTCTGTATCATCATCTTGCATTAGAATTTGTCGATATCAGCGGTGAAAACGAAACGATGAGATCTGAATCTGAGCAGTTTGGCGAATAATTCGCTTTGAACGGTTGCCGTTGTTTTCTTCATTTACAATCTTGGCCTTAAGCTTAACTATTGATTTTCAATATAATTAAATGAAAAGACCGCATTTAATTCAATTCATTCTTTAATTTTGTTTTCAAAAAGTTTGCATAAAGGTCAGCTTTTTAAAAATAAAATTCATAAAATTAATCTATTGAACTTGAATTAACTACTTCCTCTGCACTTTTCTTTTGAAAAAATGAAATCTGACTTTTTTATTTAAGTATTAAATTAATTATATTAATATCAATTTCAGAATTTTTCGACTCAAAAAACACATTCAGATGCATCGAATTTTAACAATTACAATAGCACTATAGCGAAACTGGCTTTTGATGAGAAAAGCGATAATTACCAGTATATAAGTGAGGAACTAATTCAAAGAATAAATTTCTTGGAAACCCACTTGGCTCAGGCTCCTATTCCAAGTATAACTTCAAAAAGAAGACAACTGTGCTCAATTGAAGAAGCTTGGAATTTACCGATTTCTTTAGAAATGAGTTCTCGACAGCAACAGCTTCAGTTTGCGTCTACTCAAGTTAATATTCATCTTCAGTCCCGGAAATGTAAGAAGTCTTTACAGGAAACGGTAAGACATTTAAAATTTTCCTTTTCACCTAACGTCTAAATTTTTGAGATAAAAATTTTGATTTTGCTGCCGTTTGGCGCTCTTGAAATTTTTTATAATTTAGAGTTTTTTGCCCACTTTTTTGGACAAAGATGACTACGCAAAAAAAGGAAACGTTAAAAAAAATTGGCTAAGGTTACTTTTTTTGTATTTAATGATAGAATATAGTTTTGTAAATTTTTCTAAAAAGTTAACCATTACCAGCAAAAGTGGATCCAAAAAATATTTAATGTAACTACAAACTTAAACGATTTAGGGAAAAATTGTATAAAACAAAAAATGTTAAGAATTTGTCAAAATATAAGTACAAATTATTTGTATTATTATACCCCCACGTTTAAAAAACGTAAATGGGGTTTATTAATTTTGTCACTCCGCTTGTAACGCCCATGAGGAGGCGTGGTAGGTATAGAAAAATATATATATTCTTGATCAGCATCACCACCCGAGTCGATTTAGCCATGCCCGTCTGTCTGTCCGTCTGTCTGTGATCACTATTACAGCCGTAATTTTAAAGCTATCATCACGAAATTCAATATTTAAGCTTTTATCTAAAAAAAGGTCATCTAAAAAGGTCATGTTCGAAAATGAGCCGAATCGGATGAAAACCACGCCTACCTCCTATTCAAAGTGACTTGATTAAAACGGTAAAACCTCTTCGGATTCCACAAAAATAAATATATGGCCTTGAAATTTTTCATATGAGTTTTGATGTTTAATATACACTCTGAGTATGAAATTCAAATAAATCGGATGAAAACCACGCCTACCTCCCATACAAAGTGACTTTATGAAAAATGTAAAAATCTCTATAAGTACCACAAAAATTAATATATTGACTTGAAATTTTGCATAAGAGTTTGGATGTTAAATATACACTCTGTGTATGAAATTTAACAAAATCGAGTGAAAACCACGCCTACCTCCCATACAAAGTGACTTTATCAAAAAACAAAAGTGAATATTTTCTGTTAAAACTTTAACGAAAATGATTTTAAAAATAAACATTTTATTGATTGCTTAAGGCTTTCAAGATACCTCGGTTCGGTCGTGGGGGTATTTTAACTTCGGCCCAGTCGAAGATCATTCCTTACTCGTTTTGTTTTTATTTAATTTGTATATTATTTTATAATTGGTACAAACTGTCATAATTGGCGATCTACGACACCTAACCTTGCTTTGCGCAACGTGTTCTCGCAATGGAAATAAAGAAACGTTCAGTCGGTGATGAAATCCAAGAGGCAGAGAATAATGCGGACGTTTCAAGCCTCTCCGGTTAACACGGACGTGCATCATTTCCAGCTATAAGAGAATTTACCTACGCCACCATAAAACCTTTTTTCATTCGATTAGAAGTGCGGTTTGTTACGCAAGGAATCACGTCGCTAAAAACCGGACGCAAGCGTGATGAAGAATAATTTTACGCGCTGGTTACAAATATGGATGATTGACTCTTTGAGCATGTGTAGTCCATTATCAGAAATCCACCTGCAGAAGAAAATGCAAACACTTAAAATCAACCATAACCGGTTTGAAAAATCACCGACCGCGCATTTGGAAAGGTTATCTTTTGATATACAGCTAGGTGACAATTGACCTGCTTAACATGCTGCAGCAAACAATTGCCATCACTCAACTCTCAATATGCCATCATCGGTTCCGATTTTTTGGACAATTACCACTTACGCATAGATATAAAAAGACGGATGCTTATCGACGCTGATACTACATTGTACGTACGTGGAGCCTGCAAATCAAAATACCACAAATTATAACTTTTAACACTGCAGAGCCATTCTCATACCTTTCAAGATTTCAAGGACATAACAGTGCTTAATTCACGCCCAGTGTGCAACAAAAACATTTAAAAATTATGAAATTTTCAACATCATCCTATCAGCCATCTTGAATTTTAAAATTCTGACATCAGATTCGAAATCAGCAACCCCCTAAAACTGTAGGATCGTGTTTAAAACTTTTAAAAAAGCATATTTCTAGGTGGCAACCCTATAAGGTTAAAAATTACACAATTTTGAAATTCTGACAACGGATTCGGGTTCAGCGACCCATTTTTACCTAGTGTTCGCCCCAGCATCGAATTCGTAAAAATAAAAAAAAATTAGGTGGCAACCCTATCAGCCATCTTGAATTTTAAAATTCTGACATCAGATTCGAAATCAGCGACCCCCTAAAACTGTAGGATCGTGTTTAAAACTTTTAAAAAAGCATATTTTTAGGTGGCAACCCTATAGGGTTAAAAATTTACAATTCTTTAATTCTGACAACGGATTCGGGTTCAGCGACCCATTTTTACCTAGTGTTCGCCCCAGCATCGAATTCGTAAAAATAAAAAAAAATTAGGTGGCAACCCTATCAGCCATCTTGAATTTTAAAATTCTGACATCAGATTCGAAATCAGCGACCCACAAATTTTCTTTGGAAGACGCTGGCACCAATAACAGTAGCAATAACAAAATCAATAACATTTTTAAACGAACAACTGCAGAACCGAACTGGAATTTGGTACGGTTTCAGTTAGCGATGGCGAGTAAAAACCTCAACACAGCAAATTTTGGTTTATGCTCGAAAAACAATCCGCTACCATTCTGTTCCGATCTCTCATTTCTGCACTATGGTGCTAGTGCTTTTGTTTGAACCGAAGAGCAACAAACGGAATGCAGAGAGAAAAAGTTTTTGATTGCTTTTGTAGCGCTACGTATAAGGTACGGTTTTTTTCCATTCTCTGGTTCTGATGTTATCAGGGTGAACTGTTCTATCGACAAGCGAATATTAACTTTTATTTGTATATACAGATTTCATGAAACTGCTTCTTATGACACATTTTTAAATGATTTAAATAGCCTACTGGTGGATGATAAAAGCGATAATATGATAGTTCTAGGAGATATTAATATTGATATTCTGCAAGAATCATCACAAGTGGATAATTATTTATCATTACTATCTTCCTTCGGCCTAGAATCTTACATAGATGAGCCAACTAGAATATCTGATCATTCCGCTACCTGTATTGATCATATTTTTATCCGTTTAAGCAAATCGAGTAATATAGCAATCAGTAGTTCAGTTTGTGATCTGCATGTATCGGATCATTGCCTCACTTGTCTTTGTTTTGAGAACGTTAATTGCCAAAAAACCGATGCTGCTTTTTGTCTGACAAGAACAATAACCGACTTTTATATATTAAATAGATTCTTACTTTTTGAAACCTGGGAAAAAGTTTACGATGAAACTGACCCATCACGGGCATATAATGAATTCATAAATACTTTGAATAAGTATGTTGATCTTTCAACAAAGCAACCTAGGCCTATAAATTCTAAAAACAAAAAGTTAAAACCTTGGATGACAAATGAACTTCCTGAAAAGGTAAAAAAGAAAAATGAGCTTTTTAAAAAATGCAAAAAATTTCCAGATAATATTAATCTTAAACTTGAATATAAGCATCTGTGCAAGGTAATTTCTATGGCTACTTTAAATTGTAACAATGAGTACTATGAAACCGAATTTTTCAAAGTGAAAGGCAATGCTAAAAGGGAATGGAATCTCGTAAATAACATCGTTAATAGGACTAACCTTAATGTTAGAGTAAATGACCTGGAAGAGGGAAACGCGATCTCTTCTCACGATCACGATCTCACGATCTCTTCTCACGATTCATAGATGGCACAATAGGCATCACAAGATGCCGCAGTGCCAGAGCTGAATAAGCTCGCCCCAAGCATATCAATAAATATTTTGCTAATATAGGAATTGAAGATGTTTCAAATAATGGGTCAATTCCTTTCATCTGTAATTGTCTTCAAAAAGAAAGTTATATTACTGATAGTTTTTATTGTAAACCCCTATCATCATATGTGACTATATAGAATTATCTTGTCGTTGAAAAACTCTAATTCAAGCACTGAAAATAGTTTTTCCAGTACCTTTATTAAGAAAATTGTTTTCAATATTGTGGACATTCTGTGTCACGTGTTTAATAAAAGCACTGAAACTGGTATCTTTCCTGATGTGTTAAAAAGGTCAGAAGTTATACCTTTATTTAAAAAAGGCAATATATCCAGCATCAACAATTATAATTGTTATAATTATAGCCCAATTTCACTTTTGTCTACTTTTTCTAAAATTTTTGAAAAAGCCATAAAAGTCAGGATGCTACATTTTTTAAACAAACTTGGATTCAGACCAGCACTTTCAACAGAAGATGCATTGCTGAAGTTTTGCAATAATATATATGGAAGCCTAAATGATAAAAAAATGACTGCGGCCCTTTTTATTGATATTACTAAAGCGTTTGATACTGTGAATCATGACATATTACTCACTAAGCTATATAAGTGTGGTTTTCGTGGTACTATTTACCAATGGTTTTCTTCTAACTTAATGAATAGGTTTCATACTGTGTTGTTGGTCGAGCCCTACAAAACTCGGTGAAAAGGTTAGTAAAATAAAGCAATACATGTGTTCTAGAAATGATTGAAATCGGTCGGTTCCTAGGGGTACCTCCCTTGGACCTATATTAATTTTTTACATTTTTTTTTTTTTTTTTTTTTAGACTAAACCAACGCTCAGGGGATGCCCCCTATAAATGCGAAAGCATTGTGTTGATTCGGAAGAAGGGTGATAGTTAGTTGGAGGGTGGAAAGATGGAGTAGTGTCGGTGAAGATTAGTTTTAAATTTACATAGCTCAAAATTGCCGGGGAACATGCTCGCAGGGAGATTGTTCCACAATTTTATTGTACGACCGAAGAACGAATTATCTCTGTAATGCGAGGTTCTATTGGGCATCAAGGCCATGTTATAGGGATGGGCTTGGTGCGCTGCCCGAGTGGACCTGGGAAACTCACGAGCTGATGCCGTGAGGTCATGTATCCCCCTTGAACACTTCCCATGGTAGTACCTGTACAAAAGGCTTAAGCAACCAACATTGCGTCGATGCCCAAGAGAGTTGAGAGAAGATGAAATGTTTTCATCTCCTATCAGATATATCGCACGTCGTTGAATTCGGCCCAGAAGCTCCAAATCAGATCTTGAAGCTCCTGCTCAAATGTGCGAATTGTACTCCATTTTCGGCCTAATATATAAGGTATAGATCACGCGTAGGTCAGTTGGAGTGAAGTATTTTTTACACCGTTTTAAAAAACCTAGGCACTTGACCGCTTCTTTCGACACATCAAAAATGTGATCGTTCCAGCGAAGATCGGGTCTGATTGATATGCCCAGAACGTCAAGAGCATCTGACTCCGCGAGATCCACACCGTTTATATTAAGGGGTGCTAAGGGGCAACTCACTCGTTTGTGAGTTAACAGACAGCACTGGGTCTTGCTAGCATTAAACTTGACTCTATTAGCAAACCCCCACTCGGAGATTTTTTCCAAGTCATTAAGCAATGTGTCATTCATATTAAGCTCCTTTCTCTCAATCTCCAAAGAGCTCGGGTGTTTTTTGAAAGAATATGAATGACAAATGCTGCTGTCATCCACAAACGAGTGAATTGGGTTATGAGTCAACGACAGAAGGTCGTTGATAAAAACCAGAAACAAAGTTGGCGATAGGACTGAACCCTGCGGCACTCCAGCTACGATGGCATGTTCACTGGACGAAATGCCGTCGACCACGACACGAATCAACCTGTCCTTAAGAAAACATGTGATCCATCGAGCAAAGTTACTACCAACGCCATATGCAAGTAGTTTTGACAGGAGTGCTTTATGCCACACTCGGTCAAACGCCTTAGAAATATCCAGAGCAACAACCCTGCTTTCACCAAAGAAGTGAACACATTGGTTCCATTTGTCCGTGAGGAACGCCATTAGGTCACCAGTAGAGCGAGCCCTTCGGAAGTCATATTGACAGTTGCTCAGCAATTCGTTGCGCTCCAGATAGTTCATAAGGTGGAAGTTTATTACACTCTCCATGACTTTGGAAAGCGTAGAGCATATCGCTATGGGTCGGTAGTCGGGTTCGTGGCATCGCCCTTCTGAACATTGGCAACCTTCCAACAAGATGGAAACACTCCTGTCCTGTATGAGATGTTGGAAAGGTTACGCAATGGTCGGGCCAGTGTAGAAGCACACATTTTAAGCACAATTGGTGGTATACCATCGGGGCCAGAAGATTTGTTTATGTTGAGGTTTGCAAGGACTCTTTTGACCGCTCTCGTTCGAAAATATATCTCCTGCATTGAAGATGATCTATCTCTAAAGAAGGCGGTGACTGATTGCTAGCCGGAATTGTGGAATTTTGTGCAAACATTCCAGCCAATAGGTTCGCTTTATCAGCCGAGTCAGTGAAGATTTCGTCACCCTTTAAAAGAGCAGGAATCGACGAGGACGTCTGATTTTTAACTCTTTTAACGAATGACCAAAAGTTTTTGCTCCTTTTGGAGCAGAGAAGAACCTGTTCTCTGATGCGAGTTTCGTGAAGAAACTTTTCGCGTTTTAAAGCTGCATTACAGCGATTCCTAGCCTCAATGCGAAGTCTTCTAGTATCAGCATTCTTGCTGGAACGCCAATTCTGAAAGGCTTCCTCTTTGGACCTGACTGCAATCCTGCAAGTCTCATTAAACCAGGAGTGGTCTTTTGGTTTAATACTTCTCATTTTATTGGGGATGAAAGACCTCATGCCCAATAAAATGATTTATTGTACCATTAGAGCCGCGGCATTTACATTTCTATCAGCGAAACATAATTTCCAATTGAAATTACGCTAAAAATTATTTAACGCAGTCCAATTTGCTCTTCCATAAAACCAAGCGATCCTCTTTGGGGCTTTAGGCGTAGAAGTGCATAGGCTATAGTGGTCCGAATTACCAAGAGGTGCATGGACATTCACATCATATTTGTCATGATGCGAAGTCAGAAAAAGGTCTAGGACTTTGTGGCTTTGCAGACCAATTCTAGGGATGAAAGTTGGTTCCTTCACTAGTTGAATCAGTTGGTTCGATTCAGCAAAGAGCTCAACATATTGTCCCTCAGATGTTGTTGCCCCCGAATGGCATAACCAAGCCGGGTTGTGGACATTGAAATCGCCGGCAACAACGATCTCGCTGTCAGGGAACAACCCCAAAATGTGTGTGGACTCCTTCCCTAAATTCGGACTTCTATAAACGTAGTAAAAGTGCATCAAGTGTGAGCGAACCCTGAACTTCACCCACAAGGAATAAAACTCCGGATCGGTAACGTTCAGACTCCGCTCGCACTGATATGCTACATCTGTTCTTATGTAAAGGGCGATGCCCTATGCAGGGAAAACAATGGCAGTAAGTGATACCCAGGTATATGAAAATCCAGTGGATCTGCATCCTCGCTCACCTGGGTTTCACTCAGTGCCGTTATTTGAGGCCTATTAAGAGTACAATATGCTTAAACCGAGAAAGAATTCGTCCTCAGTCCACGCACATTGCAAAAATCTATACGAAAATGACCCGACATTTTCTTACAGTGTAAATTTCAAATCAAAAAAGGTATATGGGAAATTAGTTACAACTGCAAAGAGAGTAACACCGAGAGCATAAGCGAAAACAACAGAGGCAAGTGTTATGCCTTTGCCTCAGTACAATTCTGCTCACAGTGCAACCTCACTCACAGTCCCAACTAAGCGGAGAGGATGGAGGAACAGACGGACACGAAAAAACAACAATTACTTACGCTGCGAAGAGCATAGAAAGCCCCTCGCGTGGTTAGCTAAAAAAAAAAACTCCAGCAATCCAGCGATGTAGTTCTTGCTGCGGCGACTGTTGAAAAACAGGTTTCTGTGGATTTTGTTGTTGTTGTTGTTCAGCTGTGCTACTGAACTAGCTGCTGTTTTTCGTTTTTTTTTTTTTGTTTTTGTTTTTATTTTATTTTCGTCACTTATTTATTCAACCATGGTCACTTGCAGATATGTATATATATTTTTTTTTTATTTTTTTTTTTGTGTTTTGTTTTGTTTTTTGTTTTGTTCGTTCTGATTGTTTTTAATAACATTTAATTTAACATTTAACTTTATCTTTAACTTTAACACAAGAGACCGACGGAAGGATTGGACATATACAAACAAAACACAATTAATACAAAAAACGAGCAAGGGGAAGGTCGACCGGCACGTCCGTCCCCTTTGAAATACCCCAGGCAAATTTAATTTTATTTACAATAGAACAATAAAATTGGTAACTAATTTTTATTAAGAAAATGTGAAATGAAAAGCAAAAAAAGTAATGTGTGCATACATATGTACAAACAACAAAGAACTCATCCCGCTATTGACTTTCATCGCTATTGACTTCTTCGTTAGAATCACTACAAACTTCTCAACTTCTTCATCAATAATTACATTTGATTTTGATTTAATAGTTCTAAGAGAGGCTCAGATGTCAGCAACAATATTTTCATTTAATCTGTATTAGACTTAATCCTTGTGGCGACCGTGGCGTAGTTGGTTAAAGTGCGTGGCCGCTATGTCGACGAACTTTGGAGACCCAGGTTCGAACCCCAGCAGCGACAGAAAATTATTTGAATTAAAAAGAATTTTTCTGTACGGCCGCCACCTCTCTGCAGACAATGGCAAACCTCAGAGAGTAATCAAATGCCATGTAAAGCTTCTTGAGAATAAGAACATTACTTTCATCGTCGTTCGGAGTCGGCGTTAAACATGTAGGTCCCTTTCTCGGTCAATTGTGTACAAACTTATAACACGCACAACACAATTGATCATAAGAAGCTATGTCAAAGTCCTTTCAAGGGCTGAAATGGCCAGTTATTTATTTATTTTTAGACTTAATCCTTGAGCATTTACGGGTATGGCTAGGTCGATTTTTTTCTAAATTCTTTGTGCCTTGCTTTCAATGCCTCTTCAGACAATGTTCCGATTGGTAAGGAAAATGCTGAAATGACTTCACATCCATGTATGAGAACTTTATGAACACTGCTCGGCATATAATACCAGCCATTTAAATTTATATACAACTGCCTAGTTTCTTCTAATAACAATGTGAAGCTATTGCCAGTTATCTGCGAGCTTAGCGCCTAGCTGTGTTTCCGTTATAGACGTTATAGAAAAAGCGCCTAGCTGTGTTTCCATCGTTAGTAGACCCATATTCTGGCTTTGGTTTGTCGACCAAGAGCTCCATTTTGCTCTTAAACTCAGCTTGAATTCTTTTTTGTTTTGGCTACCAATTCTTCATTTTCTTTTAATTGCACTTTTATATATAAACTAGCTGAATTACTCTGTGTTACTAAAATTATTTTGTTATCTAATATAACTTTCTTTTTATAAGGTGTAGATAATATTTTGGAAATAGGAAGTCAATACTTCAAATAAAATTACAAAAAAGTTGCGTTAAAATCAAAGAATCCCTTTTTTGCAATTCCTTTTTGAATTTTGCTAAATTTTGAATAATTTTCCATACAAAATTGAGCATTTTTTGCAAAAAGTCACTTTTTGAAATCTGCATAACTTTCTTGTTTATGAAAAGGGGCAGATAATATTTTGGAAATGGAAAGTAAATACTTTAAATAAAAGTAAAAAAAAGTTTCGTTAAAATCAAAGAATCCGTTTTTTTTAAATTATCTTTTGAATTTTGTTAAATTTTGAATAATTTTCCATACAAAATTGGGCATTTTTCGCAAAAAGTCACTTTTTTAAATCTGCATAACTTTCTTGTTTATAAAAAGGGGCAGATAATATTTTAGAAATCAAAAGTTAATACTTAAAATAAAATTACAAAAAAGTTTCGCTAAAATCAAACAATTCTTTTTTTGTTATAGCTTATCAAAACTTGCAAATTTTTGAGTTTTCAGGTGTTTTTTTTTTTCAGGTAAAGAAAATTTTTTATGCAAAATATATACTAAACAAAATTACTTTCAGAAGCAAAATACATTTTAAAATAATCCTTTTTACTGTTTTTTAGAAAAAATATGATGTAATTTTTAAAACATTAACCCAATTTTAAATTACTTGATTTTCTTAAAATAACAGGGTGTTGTATTAAGTGATCGCATATGTTTATTATTAAAGATATTTTAAAAAATATTTTAAATTTTATAGAACTAAATAATATAGATCTAAATTGCATACTGTACAGGTTAATTTTATTTTAAGTATTTTATTAAACAAATACCAACAGAGTTTAGTTGTGCATATTTTTACGGTTCGCGTACATAAACATTAAACACAGTTTTGCGATTAAATGTGTATAAAGAGACCATAAGCATTAGTTAAAAAAAAAAAAATAAAACAATGCAACATTTGTGCAGTTCTTTAAGCAGCCAGCCATCGCCGTCCAACACAGTATAATTCATGATACCATAAGTATTTCCTTTACGTTACGACAAGCGACCGACCAACGTCGTGCAACAAGCAGCAACGCAAAGTTAGCCTCCTGGTATCATGAACACATGATACATAGCTTACAAGGAACAAAATATAAAAGATTTAAAAACACGACCATCGTCGTCCAGCAAGCATGCAGTTAAGGGTTGTTCTTACCTATTTGCAGTGGTTCGCCAAATAAACGAAAGTTAGATTGTGCTCTCTTTTTATAGGAGAGTAAGAAGAAGAAGAATAACTTGAGTAGATTTTGAAGTTAGTAGCGGAAGTTAAGAGAAGCAATATATGATAGAGAATTAATGAACAAAAGATGGCGTTAGATAATGATAATGAGTAATAGATATCGCTCGCTACTAATGATATAATAATGATAATAATGATAATGAGTAATAGATGTCACTCGCTACAGGCTCCCCCTTTTGCGTGTGGATCTCCTCCCGAGCGCACGCCAACATTTAAGATTTCTTCTTCGATCTTCCACGCTTCTTTATTGGATGTATTGGTGACGGTGTCAGATCATCATTTGTACCTTTATAAGTTGTAAGTGCCGACGCATGATAAGTTCCTAATGTCATATTATGATTGTCTCTTGATGCTACTTCATAGGCTGTTGAACCAACTTTTCTAGTTATAACGTATGGTCCATCTCTTTTGGGCACAAATTTTGATGATATACCTACAGCAGCTTGGCTTAGAACGTGGGTGTTTACCATAACATCGGTACCCACATCGAAATCAGTTTGGGGTCGTCTATGCAGATCGTGCATTAATTTGTTTTTGTCTTTTATTTTCTGTTCAGTTTCTTTAGCGTCTTTATATAAATCTGGAAGGTTTTCCAGATATGACTAAATTTGTGGGATGAAATTTTATTTCTCGACTATTTCTCGAATATCGTGTTGCACGTCGTCCAAGGTGCGAAGCTCTCTTCCGAAGGTTAAATAGGCGGCTGAGTAACCAGTACTCTGGCATTTTGCAATATTCATGGCAAAACGAATCACAGGTAGGTATTTAAACCATGTAGTGTGATATTTTTTTAACTATTACTGCCAACTGAGCTTTCAAATCGCGGTTTTTACGTTCGACAGGATTTGCCTCTGGATGATAAACGGGAGTGAATTGTTACTGAATTCCAAGACAGTATGTCACTTTCTGCATTATGGCGGAGACAAATTGAACGCCGTTGTCTGATTTTAATCTTCTTAGTGAGCCGTATCGAAGGAATAACTCTTCAATGAGGATTTTTGCACAAACCTCAGCAGTGGCTTCTTTTAAGCGAAAAATTTTTATCCATCGAGATGCGACGTCTTCTGCAATTACAATCCATTGGTATCCTTCGTCAGGTTTTGGCAATGGACCAAAAAGATCTACAGCTAATATCTCGAATCGTTGTTTACTACTAGTTGTTTGTAATAAACCTGCAGGTTTCATATTTGATGCTTTAAACCTTTGACATATTTTCTTATATCTGCTCGCATTCCAGGCCAATAATATCTTAATGCAATTCTCGCTATAGTCCTATCTGCTCCGTAATGTCCAGCAGTGGGATCATCGTGATAAATTTTGAAAATTTCAGGTCTTTCGTGTTCTGGCACAACAAACTGTGCGTTTTCTGTATCATCATTGCTATAACAATACAAAATACCTTCGTTCATGACGTATCCTCGATCAAGCCAACGTAGCAAGTTTTCGTTTTCAGTCTCTAGTGAAGTTATTATTTCTTTTAACTGCAAGTCCTTTAGTTGTTCAGATCGCAAGCCAGAAATGCTTCTTCGTGAAAAATCAATCTGAAACGACATCGCGTTAACTTTCAATGCTTCTTCATCATCCTGATATGTCGGTCTAAAAAGCATGTCTGCTACAGCGTTTGCTCTACCCGGTGTGTATTCTATTTTAAAATTGTATTGTTGAATCTGTAATGCCCACTTTGCAAGTCGTCCTGATGGCGTTTTTACACTTAAAAGCCATTTTAGTGGTTGGTGATCGGTCACTAGAAGTATTTCAGCTCCTTCTATATACCCCCTGAATTTTGCACAAGCCCAGACAATAGCAAGCGCTTCACGTTCTGTAGTTGAATAATTTATCTCGGCTTTTGTCAATAGTCTGCTAGCAAACTCAATCGGGTGTTCGTTTGTCCCCTCGCCCTGGAGTAATACCGCACCAATGGCATAAGAGCTAGCATCAGTTTTAATGATAAATGATAGACCATCTTGAGCTTGTTTAAGAATAGGTGACGTCACTAATACATCTTTGAGTTTTTGAAAGGCATCACATTGAGATTCACCCCAAATCCACGGTTTATTCTTTTTCGTCAGGTCTGTTAGCGGCTTTGCTATCTCTGCATAATTGTTAATAAATCTTCTGTACCACGAGCAGGTTTGTATAATTCTTTGACATTTTTGGGTTCTCTTCGTTGAGCTATTGCACTGGTTTTACCAGGATCTACTCCTATTTCCTTCTCAGTAATTATATGACCAAGATATTTTACTTCAGCGCAACAAAAACGACACTTAGAGCTGTTAACTCTTAAATTAAATTTATTTCGTTTATCAAAAATAATGTACAGGTCATTTAAATGTTTATGAAAAGAAGAATAATATATTATTAAATCGTCCAGGTACGCTAATATTTGTACGTTAGGAATAGCTAATTTAAAGCGATCCATCAAGCGCTGGAATGTTGCTGGAGCATTTTTTAGTCCGAACGGCATTCTAGTGAAACGAAATAAACCAGAAGGAGTTATTAAACATGTTTTGCCTTGATCTTTAGGAGCTACCTTGATCAACTCTGCAAGTCTAGAGTTGTCATAAACTGCGTGCTTTTTGAGGCATGAAGCAAGTCATCCATCCTTGAAAACGGGTATTTATCGGATACTGTTATCGCATTAAGTTTCCGGTAATCGACGCAAACTCGCACACTACCATCTCTTTTTGGAACCATCACAACAGGTGAGGCCCAGGCCGACTCACACTCAAGAATACCAGTAGACAACATCTTGTCAATCTCGACCTTTAATTCTCGAGTTTTGGGAAACGATAACCGATAAGGCTGTGAAGACATGGGCTCATGACTTCCGGTTTTAATTTCATGGACAGTAAATGGTGTAGGCTCACTTATGTCTCCAAAAACAATTTTGTGTTTCAGCAGCACATCATCAAGCTGTGACTTCTCTTCAAGGCTAAGCTTTGACAGTCATCTTCTTTAAGAATTTTGAAATCCAATGAGTATAACCTCGTGAAAATTGGCTCATCTTCATTAAATTCAGTAGGAATAACTCCATTAAAAAGATGAGACGTTTCTTCCAGTTTATTCCTTTCTGGAGTAACTTCGTTAACTCGCAAGCAATAGTCTGAAGATTTTTTTTTTTCTTTATTGATTGCATGTTGATTACATCATTTGCAATTATTTCTCAAAAAAAATACATTTTGTGCGAGAAAATAACTTATTATATTTTATAACATATAAGGCTATCAATTGCGTGAAGAGATCATTGCTATTACTAATTCATATATTCATTATTTTTAAATATTATACTAAGATAAGATACAATATATAAACCAAAGAAAGGATTTCCAATGTTACAATTCAAAACTATAGTTTTGCATTAATAGATTTTTAACCATACATTTAAAGTGTTTTAGTATATTACAGTTTTTGACATTTTCTGGTAATTTATTGAATATTCTTACACCATAACTGCGGTTAGACTTTGTGCATTTATTCCATTTTATTCTCATAAAGGTTTATTGTGGGTGTTCTTATTGGAAACAATAATATGTTTTTTATGATTTTATTCTGGAGTCTTTGCAACTCATTAATTGTTTGCTCAGAGCACCGATTCCAAATTGTATTTAAATAACCTACATGGGATATGAAGTAGGAGTTGTACAGTAACCATAGCTGTTTTTGTGGAATATGTTTCCTATTTTTATATAGTGCAAAATTGAAAGGAATTAATTTTAATTTCAATTTTAATATGTGTTCGTTCCAGTTTAAATTTGAGTCAAACCATATTCCTAAAAGCTTCAAAGTTTCCACTCTAGTAATTAGAACATCATTAAAAACAATTCCGGGAAGTTCATTAAAATTCGGTATGGTCTTAAAGTTCTTAAATATAATAAAGTTTGTTTTTTTAAGATTTATTTTTAATAAATTACTTTCAAACCATGTTTTGATTTTTTCTAAGTCTGATTTAATACTTGTTATTAGTTGCTCCATTGTTTCTGTCGAGTACATAAATATTCCATCATCAGCGTAAAATTGTGGAACTCCTATTAAATTTATTTTAAATATGTTATTAATATATATTAAAAATAGAGTTGCCGCTAATTTTGAACCTTGTGGTACGCCAGCTTTTATTTCTTGCTTTGAACTTTTCGCCTCTTTGATTTCAACAAACTGTTCCCTTTTTTCTAAAAAGCTTTCAAACAACTTAAGGTTAGTTCCTCCTATACCTAATTCTGCAAGTTTTCTAAGCATTATCTTTATATTAACCGAGTCAAATGCTTTTGATAAATCGATCGCCAAGAAAGCTACATATCTTTTTTTATCTAAGTTTTCATAAGCAAATTCTGTACATGATATACAGGCTGATAATGTATTAGAATTTTGAACAAAGCCAAATTGTTTTTTATCAATGATTTGATTAGTTTTTAAGAAAACTTTGAGCCGATTCAATATAATAGTTTCAAATACCTTATCAATTGTGTGTAACTTAGTTATTGGTCGATAATTTGAGCACATTTCTTTGCTTGCAGATTTGTAAATTGGTACCACTGATCCAATTTTTAGTTCCTGTGGGTATTGACCATTACGAAAACATTCATTTATAAATTTGGCTAGCGGGCCAACGAGAAAGTCTTTATATTTCTTTACAAACTGTGCTGATATTCCATCTGGACCGTTTGCAGATTTTGTGTTCAAATTTTTTATAGCTATTTCAACTTCTAAATCATCACAATTGTTTAAGCAAAACGGGTGCAAGATTCTAGCTGCTGGCTCTTCAATATAATAAAACTCTTCCGGAGTTTCTGCTACATTTATAAAATATTCGTTGAAATAATTTGCAATTTCAATACGATTTGATACTATGCTATTTTCATGTCTAATTTGGGAGATTTCATTCTTTTCAGGTCTTTTTCCATATATTAGTTCTTTTAATATTTTCCAAGTTCTATTACTAGAGTGAATATTTAGTTCAATTTGGTTGCCAAAGTATTGTTTTTTTAAAAAATTAATTTTATTCCTGACTTCAACTTTTAGTGTTTTATACACATTAATAATTACTTAATTCTGTATAAATATTTATATAGATCAGAATATAATTTGATTTGCTATTTTAATTTCTTCAAATCTTCAAGAGTTTCAATTTGAATAACTGCAGCGGCATCATTTTTTCTGACGAGAATTTTAGCTTCTTTCATCCAAACAAATTGGTATTGTTTATTTCTTGCTTCTAACTTTACTTTTTACAGCAGCTCGCTTAGTTCTTTTTCCATAAGTTGATGAACATTTACATTTTTTCCTTTCATATCATAGTTGGGTATAATTTTGTTGACGTCTATTTGTCCCTTTTTCCTTCTGAATTCCATACATTTGTTTTTAAATTCTTCATTATTCATTTTAACTATTAACGGAAAAGTTTTAAATTTTCTATTTTCATTTTGGTATATTTCTTTAATATCTTCTTTGACCACTTTCGAGCTTACTTGATCACCAATTTTTATTACAACTTCTTTCAAATCAGCCTTTTCAATTTTTGGCAGATTTGTTATAATAATGTTGTTTTTATTTTCTTTCTGTTTTATTATCATTACTTCTCGCTCTAAGTTATTTATTGTTTTATTTGCGAGTGTGTTTTGCTCTCTAATCTCAACACGTTCTTTTTTTATTTCTTTGTTATCTGCTGCTAGCCTTGCTATCTCTTTCTTGAGCTCGTCAAAGCTATCACTCATATATTGCTGAGAATCTTTAATTTTACTCATTGCTTTTTCTTGCACTTTAAATTGCTTTTGCATATTTTCAATCAATGTTGTTAAATTTGGCATTTCAGTTTCTTCTTCACTTGTTTCACTATCAGTTTGTTCTATTGATTTATGATTTTGTTTCTTATTTCTTCTTGTTTTCGGTGCCATTTCTTATTTGTTATTGTGTTTTTTTTTTTTTTTAGTTTTTTGCAATGATATTTTAATATTTTGTTTTACTAAATTTTGTGTAGTTTACTTGTTCCAAAGTTGATTTATTATATTCACTGTGTACACCTTTACTTTAAAGTCAGTTGTGATGCAGTTTAAACACTTTTTAATTTTTTTTAATTAGACTTTTTTAATTTTTTTAGTAGACGCAAAGATTTCGTGTTCGCACAATTTGACAGCTCGTTCAAACTTTCAATATAGTACGGTCCAAAATTTTCAAAATCAGATATGCTATCCTCACGATGTTGTTCTTCGATTCAGACTCGTTCCACGATGCTTAGACTCGTTCTGTAAAATTTGTTGTGGTTTTCTCTTTTTAGTTTCCTTGACATTAAAGAAATTGGTGGAATTCAGTTCCAGCGGCCAGGAGTCAGCAAAGTCAAAACGCACATTCGGAGTAATTTCAAAAAACCAATACCTTTGGCCCATGTTCAAAAGAATACCCACTTGCTCTAAAAAGTCTGCACCTAAGAGCGTCCGATTTCCTGTGGCATTTGGTAATATAATAAACCTTATGTTGAGGCATCTTCCTCCAATGACAATCCAATGACATATCGTGGATAAGCATTCTTCTAGGGATACGCTTCCGTCAGCCAATGATACTTCACATTTGACTTTTGTGTACTTGGTGCCACGAGCATCCATAATTAGCTGGAGGCTAGAACTAGCAACGCTGGTACGTGCAGCAGTATCAAAATATGCCTGACCAGGAAAACCAAAGAGTTGAACATTTGCAATAAGTATATCCTTCCCAATAATTGCCGTTTAAATGGAGTTAAAATTTACAAATCCAGGAGCAGGATTTCCTTTTGTGCTGCAAGTTGGACAATTTAAAAGAATGTAGCCTGGTGCACCGCATCCATAACATGACAGTTTCTCCCTTTTAAAACATTTTTCGATAGTGTGACCTTTTGTCCGGCAAAACGAGCACCGAAGACTGTTGCTGTTTGAAGACGTCTCCACATTTGCTGATTTGCTGCGCTCTGCTAAAACTTGCTCCGCTTCTCGAGCATCTCGCAAAAGCCCATCAAACGTCACACAGCCATTTGAGTTTTTTCGTTGCAAAAATCATATCTTTTGAACCGAATAACATAATTGAACAGTTTAAACAGCATATGATAGATAAGTGTTCAGCCTATGAAATGAGCGTTTGGAAAGGGTGCTACGCTTTGTAGGGGCCTACTTATGGGTTATCAAAGTTAAAATTTGTAGAAAAATCAATTTTATGGTAACTAAAAAAAATTATTTTTATTATTATTATTATTATTATATTATTATATTATTACCCAAAAAATTAAAAAAAATTACTTCTTTTTTAAATTTATTTTTTCAATTTTCTGTAAAATATTCATCACAATTCGTAAAAGAAGGTATATATAAAAGACTAATCATTTCTAAACTATAATTATTTTCTAACTCTATTCGTGACTTCACATGCCGCAGGGAAGAAATAAGTGGATCGGAAGATGCTGCCACCATGTTGAAGAGGTCCTAATTTGCCTTACCCTTGATGCTTTGAATGTGTTCTGCAATCTATATTTTTTATAAAATTTGTTTAGAGACTCCTGTGCTTCTTCAGAAAGCTCTCCAATTGGCAAAGACTGGTACTCAATTATATCTTTGCCATGCGCCAATATTTTATGGACGGTCGGGGTCAACTTCTTCTGTGAATACATTTCTGCTAAAAGCGATGCAGTTTTCGATGCATATTCTCCATATTTTGTAGAATTGACATTTTCTTTGCAGTTTAAAACATTCAAGATCGTTCCCAATCTTTTCACGATTTGATTGTCAATTCCTGTGATTCTAGTTACTGCCTCATCATTTTCAAAAAATCTTCTAGAAGTGTTTCCATCGTTTGAGTTACCGTATCCGTGCTTGGGACAGTCTACTTTTAGTTCAACTTGCTTAAAAAAAGCATCATGTATTTGCTTCTTTCTGATCTTTTCCTTATCCTTTATTGATGTATTTTCATCGAAGTTTTCATCTTGTTGTGGTAGGGTATACGCCAGTTTTAGCAAGAACTCCATACACCTTATCCTTGCGTGCAATGGTGACATTCCATATTCGTAATTCTCCTCGTTTGTAGAATCGTTTAAATTACCAAAGTTCTTCTGACTCTTTTTGCAAATTGGGCATGACAATGTTGAGGTTGTTCCTGTCAGTTCGTTTACGACTTTTCCGTCAACCATGGTCAGGTGGAACTCGTAATTGCATTCAATATATTTTCCTTCTCCAATTTGCAGCTTTGTAGGCTTAATCTTGCTTATTTGTTCTTCAATGTCCTTCACCGTGGTCCTTATGAGTTCTGCCGATTCTCTTGCAAACTGCAATAATGCACTGATGACGGACGTGGATTTTTTCAGTGTAGGGAAACATCAGATTTTAGCCGCAAAGGAACAACAGATGCCATAAACATATTTCCGTCCGATATTGTAGCGTCATCGGAAGATATCCTTTGCTTATAAACGCTTTGTACGGATGATCGCAGCCCCATTTGCTGATCAATGTCAGTTTCTCAGGAAGAATTTTCACCTCATTTTCAGGAAGACTCTCCAACAACCGTTTTGCTGTATGACCCATGAGATCCTGCAGATTGGCTTTCACAGAGACTTCCGTAAGCTCCGTATGCAGTGGTCGTGAATTTATTTTGGCTTGCGTAATATGCTTGTATCCTGGTAAAACGTCAGCCCCGTGTCGCATCAAGGATGCCCGTAGTATCTCATATTTTTCTTTGGAAAGTTGTAAGTCCATAAACAAGGCCAAGGCTTCTTCGGAACCATACTTTTTAATGAATGCGTTTGTGGGAATGCTTTCCTTAATCCTTTTTAGTCGCAGTAGGCTTGCATCAGCAACAGATTTTGTAATCTGCGACCCAACTCTTTCACTATCCTTTGTATATTTAATAGACAGCGCGTCCGATAAATGCTTCGTGGCCAAGTCATTGGTGGCATCGCCAAGTTTCCTCTTTCTTGTGAAAATTGAACACTCCTCAATACTTTTTTTTTGCTTTCCTTTTGCTCCTCTGGTAGATGTGGTGGGTTTATCTACTGCCAATATATCCAGGATGGTGTCTTTATTAAGCCAGTCCTCGTATTTGGAGTTGAAGTTCTGAATGGTTCGATTAGATTTCACCCATTTTGCCTTAATATTTGCATATATCAGATAAAAATTATTTTTTATAATTTCGCTTCTCTCAATATTTCCGTATAAGCTATCAAGTTCTTCTAAAGCAGCTTCCGTGAAAAACTTTGGTGTGGTTGACCTTCTAAACAGTTCAAATAATTTTAAATTGTTTAACGCCATGGCTTCAGTACTTGTTGCACCAACTTTCAGTCATAGACTAATGCAGGCATTATGCTTAAGGCCTGACCAAAATAGACAGAACGAGACATAACGAGTAAGTTCGAACAAATGGAAGACAATGTTAAAACCCAAAATGCACATACGTAATTGATCGAAACTGAACGAAACATTGCGACGAGACGTTCTGTTCCGTAACAACCGAACTTTTAGCCATTTGTACTCCAAAGTAATTTTTAAGTGAGGTGCGTACCTGCGAATTTCAATGAGTAGTTTTTTGTGCATCCTGTGTCTGTAACAGAATATTGGGAGTAGACTTTGGCAGAGACTCACAGGTAGACAACCGACTTAAAATGCAATTTTCAAACTATTAGATCAAACTACTGTCAGTCAAAACATGTCAGGGATGCACGTCATACAATTTCTGCAACCATCTCTTTTTAACCTTTTTTACCTCTAGAAGCCAAACGGGCACGTACGGGCAGATAAAACCTTTTGAATTTTGTAAAGAAATAATCAAAGAACATGTTTTGCAAATATGGCAAATATAGAAAAATATAGATTTTTTTTATTTTCTGTCAAAGTTGAAAAATTGTGAAAAAACGGATAGTTTTTAAATAGTGATTTACCAGGAGAAACACAAAGCAAACAGTTAATTTTTTTTATCATTATACATTTAATAAATACATCAATCAATACAAACAAAAAATAAGGCGATTCGTTACCTATTTTTCGTGATATTACACCTGAAATCGCAACAAATTGACTAAAAATTGTGTGTTTTTTTGAAAAACGAAAGTCGGTCAACTTTGAACGGTTATATTCTCTAAACTAAAAATGTGATATTATTAACAGTAGCATATTTGAAATCGTTGAAAAGTTTCCTATAACATGGGTTTGTTCAAAACTTCGTCGGCTCACATTAAAATTTTGATTTTTGCAATCTCGTTTGCTCTACGGGCGCCACTGTGCGTCGCAAAGTTATGTCGCAAAATTTTGTCTCAAATTTGAGCCTGCAACATGCCAAACAACATGTCAATTTGCTCATTTTCCTCTGGCTGCTTTGAAAGCTGTGCAAACAGAGCTCTCTTCTTTGAAACAAAACTATCAGTAGCTTCATTCTTCTGTTGCTTCACATCCAAAATTTCCGCATAGATTCGCCAAGCTGGATGAGGAGACGAGAACGAGTCTCTTAGCATTTTGACCACATCATCAAATTTTACTGCATTTCCTTTCACATCCCGCCACCCCTCAGAGGCATCACCTTCGTACAGCATCGGCATAGCATTGATAGGATCTGCATCATTTATCTTTTCGACATTTCTAAAAGTCGAAATAGCAGAAATAAATTCCTCTACCTTGGAAGGATTCCGCTCGCCATTGAAACGTGCAGTGCAGCTACTAAATGAGCCCATCTTGATACTGGCAGACTACACTGCCTGCATAAGACGCTCAAACTGTTCTGTAGAAAAATTCGCCATAATATTTATACGATCGCTCCTGCGAACTTGTGTATGCGATGTCATGCAAAATTGCGATTATGCACGAAGCACGAACGTTGGGCACCAATTGCACAAGTTAATTTTATTTTAAGTATTTTATTTAAGAAATATCAACAGAGTTTAGTTGTACATATTTGTACGGTTCGCGTACATAAACATTAAACACAGTTTTGCGATTAAATCTATATAAAGAGACCACAAGCATTAGTTTAAAAAAAAAAATAAAACAATGCAACATTTGTGCAGTTCTTTAAGCAGCCAGCCATCGCCGTCCAACTAGCAGAACTTCACAGTATAATTCATGATACCATAAGTATTTCCTTTACGTTACGACAAGCGACCGACCAACGTCGTTCAACAAGCAGCAACGCAAAGTTAGCCTCCTGGTATCATGAACACATGATACATAGCTTACAAGGAACAAAATATAAAAGATTTAAAAACACGACCATCGTCGTCCAGCAAGCATGCAGTTAAGGGTTGTTTTTACCTATTCGCAGTGGTTCGCCAAATGAACGAAAGTTAGCTTGTGCTTTTTTTTTATAGGAGAGTAAGAAGAAGAAGAATAACTTGAGTAGATTTTGAAGTTAGTAGCGGAAGTTAAGAGGAGCAATGTATAATAGGGAATTAATAAACAAAAGATGACGTTAGATAATGATAGTGAGTAATTGATGTCGCTCGCTACTAATGATATAATAATGATAATAATGATAATGAGTAATAGATGTCACTCGCTACAATACTTTTTTTTTTTAAAAAACAGCAATGTTTTTTTCTTATTTTCATACTATTTCGATGCATTGTGCGGTGGTGCGTATGGTGCGGTATGAGTTTGGTTATATTTCCACATGAGTGGAGAAAGAAAAACAACACTCAATAAAAATATAAAAATAAAACAAAAATCAATTTTTAAATGGTCGAATTTCGAACAAAGGCGACACTAGTTACAGGAAATAAGAAAAATTATCCCACTCCAATACTCTGGAAAGACGATGCAATTATTTTTTGCAACAAATGCAAAGATGACTTGTACTGCATTTTCGTTTCCTTTGGAAGGTAAAAGTTTTACCATCTACACGGACCATATACCACTGACTTACGCGTTTGCACAAAAATCTTATAAAGCCAAAAATCTTACAATTTTTTTCAGATATTGCCCATATTCCTGGTGCTTTAAATATTACTGCGGATATATTGTCTCGTACAGATGCTATTAATGTGAAACAGATCGATTTCCAGGAAATCGCCCAACATCAATCCAGTTCTCCAGAGCTTCAACATTTTTTAAATATGAGGAATCTTCGCTGGAGTTTAAAAAACTCAACATGCCTAACAGCATCACCACATTATACTACGATTTGTCTCAAGAAACGCTACGCCCATTTGTTCCCACTCAATGCAGGCAATGATTCATGATCAAGCTGCACGGAATAACACATTCTGGGACTCGAGCAACCACAAAGTTAATAAAGCAACGCTATGTGTGACCACTTATGGGCAACGATATAGCTCAATTCGTTAAGCAAAGTGTCAGAAGGCAAAGGGAACTCACCATAATAAATCTAATATTAATTTTTTTAAACTCCTACGCAGAGGTTCTATTAACGTTGACCTGATATGTCCACTTCCTCAGTTTGGCGATAAGCGATTTTGCCTAACCATTATCGACCGTTATACCAGGTGGCCGGAAGTAATTCTATTGGTCGACATATCAGCAAACACAGTCGGTAGAGCACTAGTATGCCAATGGATAGCTCGTTTCTCTATTCCGCTCAGAATAAGTACAGATCTTGGAAGACTATTTGAATGTTCACTTTTCGTGAAGTTGACAAAAACTCTCTGCATATCACATCTACGTACAACACCCTACCATCCTCAATCGAACGGGATCATTGAGCGATAGCATCGCACACTTAAGACCTCATTTATGTCTAAGACACGAAAGACTGGGTGTTAACGCCGCTGGTGTCCTTATATACATCTTTTTTATTTCTCTTTTGGGCAGCGCTTCTCGCTGCCCCTGTTTAAAACTCTGTTTGTTTTAAGTAACTAATAATAAATTGACATCGGTCAAATCAAGTTGAGTCGCCGCGCGTTTTTATTTAAACAAGTGCTTTTTCTACCCCTCGAAATCGAAAGATTTACATGGTCCTTCGCGAGCCGTTTTTTTAAAAACCCGCGATTTAAAAAAAAAAAAAAGAAAAGCTTTAGCTTTTGTAACAAAAAAAAAAAAAAAAGTGCTGTGCCAAAAAAAAAAAAAACATTATTTGAAAATAAACAAAAACAACATTGTGCACCAAACACCTGCAGCATCAACAACTGCAGCATCAACAACAAAAACACCAGCAGCAACATCTGCAGCATCAACAACATCTGCAGCATTAACAACATCAACACCAACACCAGGCAAATTCTGGAAAATAAGGTAGGATTTTTTATACTAATTATTTAATTTTTTGTTTGGAGAAAGTGACTATTAATTAGCTCGGTTCGGAATTATAATAGGTGTGTTTTTTTGGCATCGCTATATACGCTTGTCCAAAAAAACGCTCATCGGCGCTTAATATTTCGCTTAACTTTTTTCTTAAAAACTTGGCAGCATTGCGTGTTACTGTCAAATATTGGGTGATATAATAATGGGTGATCCAAGTAGAGAGACTTTTTTCAATAGTCTAAAGTTTATGCGGACAATCCCGCTTCCATCTGAGACGTATCCGCGGCCAACATTTGATAAACATTGTCTTGAAAAAATAAATGCCAAAAAATGTTCTTTCAAATGATAATACATATTCCTCATTAAAATTGAATTTTCCGTGTTTTTTTCTTAAAAAGGTAGGGAGCTTCGAAACGGATCACCCTTTATTTTATTTTTTTTTTTTTTTTTGTTTAAAAAAATAAATGCACAAATTTCTACTGTTTAATACTTTTCGATACCAAACGCATTTACAGTTTCTTTGTAATCTCGGGAACAGCATTAAAAAGGTCAGCAACCAGACCAATTTCAGCGAAGATTGGCACTTCGGCATCCTTTAGTCGCTCCACACAATAGTTTTGGAGTCTTTCATACCAGCCAGATGTTGAATAGCGCCAGAGATTCCGACAGCAAAGTATAGGTCCGAAGCAACAATTTAGCCCGTCTGTCCGATTTGCATGTCGTTGGGCACGAAACCAGCATCGACAGCAGCACGTGAAGCACCGACAGCAGCGAAAAAACTTGTCTGCCAAATCGTACAGCATTTTGAAGTTGTCGCCCGATTTGAGGCCACGACCACCCGATATAATCACCTTGGCACTAGCTAGCTCAGGGCGATCAGACTTTGTGAGCTCGGACGAAACGTACTCGCTTAGACTTGACTTGAAATCACCAGTGGGCGCCTGTTCGATGGCACCGCTACCGCCGTCCGCAGAGACAGCTTCAAAATTCGTGCCACGAGAACTTTTGCAACACCAGACACCTTAGAAACAGCTTCGGAAACGTGTCCGCATTTGGTGCCTGCTACCAGCAGTTACGTCGCCTCCGATTTTCTTTGCTGCCGAGATTGTATTCAGCGTTACAGGATTCAAAACCTCATTGTTGTGTTCAGCCACGACGAGGGTGCTTTTGCAACGATGCAAAACACTGCTGCGCAAAAGGTTTCGGGTGCTGGCGCTAAACATATTTTTTATGCTTAATTTTTTGATGCTTTATTTGTTTTTCTAATTTTAGATAGACTTTTTTTCTATCACCGGTCTGACGTAAACATGGTTGTTTTCCAAAAAGTGCTGCCAATAAATTATGTAAAATACCACTTTCTTGATCTGGCAATAGTGTTTCTATCGGCGACTATGAGCTAAGCGGCTATAATTATCCTGTCTTAGCTAAGCAATTTTTTGTATGAAAAATGTTGTTAAGCGTATATAGCGATGCCAAAAAAACGCACCTAATATTCATTCGCGCGTTTTTTGTTCTAATCCCTTCAGTCAAGGTTGTGCATTTTTCTGAAAATTATTTTATTAAATCGTGTAAAGTTGTATATATTGATTTGGCATTTCTTTTCTTTTTGTACATAAGTACAGTAAAGCTTTTGCTAAAAATTACATATATTCAATTTTATTTACAAAAATTGCGCGATTTTATAGAAATCTATATACATACATAGATACATATATATTTGTTTTGTGCATTTTTGAGCTGTGTTTTTAATTTGTGACTTTGCCAATAGCATTTAGTGAGCTCCCATTTGGACTCTTTGTCTAAGGCAGCTACAATAACAAATTGTAGTGATCTGCAACCAGAGCGCAATATTTTTCCTTTTACGCTTTGTGCGATATACGCATCGTTCAAAGCTGAAAGCGAGGCTTGTGCTTGCAGAAGTCACCCCCATTTGGTGTTTAACACAGGCTTACGCTCTCGCTCACGCATTTTTTTTTGCACTCGTTTTGTGCTTTGTCCGCAGCTGAGCCTGCAATTGAACTTGCCGCGCTCGCAGACGTGCTCTTTACTGTCTGTGACTGTGTGCACGCCTTAGTAGTAAGAGAGTGCACAAGTGGTACAGTGGGACGAAGACACAAATTTTTCGGTAAAAAAAAATATATTCGTGAAAATTTTTCGAAGTCATTTCGAAAGCGCAAAAAGACTTCAAAAAATACAGGAGAAGGCATATAAGCTGCACAGTGGGACAGACACAACAACAAAAAAAATACAGGAGAGGGCATATAAGCTGTACAGTGGGACAGACACAACAAAAAAAATTTTTATTTTAAATTTTCTTTTAGAATTTACAAATTTGTTCTTAATTTGTTTTGTGCACAATAAAATAAAAAAAAAATTATTTTATATTGCTTTAATATATATCGGCGACCGTGGCGTAGCTGGTTAAAGTGCGTGGCCGCTATGTCAAAGAACTTTGGGAGACGCAGGTTCGAACCCCAGCACCGACAGAAAATTATTTGAATAAAATAATTTTTCTGTACGGCCGCCACCTCTCTGCAGACAATGGCAAACCTCAGAGAGTAATAAAAATGCCATGTAAAAGCTTCTTGAGAATAAGAACATTACGTTCATCGCCGTTCGGAGTCGGCGTTAAGCATGTAGGTCCATTTCTCGGTCAATTGTGTACAAACTTAATAAAACGCACAACACAATTGATCATAAGAAGCTAGGTCAAAGTCCTTTCAAGGGCTGAAATGGCCAGTTATTTATTTTTTTTTTTTTTATATATTGTTTTAATACAGAGAAGGGCACGAACCTCAAATTTGAGGAATGACGTCACATTTCTGTATACACATATAGCAGTCAGCGTTGATCAGCAGAGCTCAGTATGCTACGAAACTTCAAGCAGGTATGTTCGCGTTCGTCTGTTTCGCTTTTTTATATGATTTTTTATGCTCTTCTCTGCTTTAGGTACACTGTAAAACAATCGACATGGAATTTGAAATTTAATGCTTTGTTCGTTAAATGCTAAAAATGAGTTGGAATGCTTGCTGTGTGACAAAACAACTGCTGGTAATCGAATAGACAATGCAAGAAGGTATTATAAAACATTTCATTCAAAATTTTGAAAAATTAGCAATGATGATCGCAGGCAGTTATTTATCATATTGAAGCAAAGTTTCGCTGATTCTGTGGCTGATAATAATGTACAACCTGACCTTAATTTGATAAATTTTGAAACTTATAAACTTAAAGCGTCATATGTTGTGGCTTCAGCTTTAGCAACACAATGCAAACCCCTTGATGATGGGCTATATATAAAAAAAGTTATGAAGTCTGTACTTCATTAAATTAAATTATTTGAAAGTCCCTTAACTTGCACTATTGAACACTTTTCAAAGGATATACAAGCGGAGTTAATGGGTTTGCGAAATAATATTTTTTTACCAACTGTGTCTGTCATTGACTTTTGGAGACATATTGATGTTAATCAAATGCTGCGAAGAAGAATTAAATTGAGACGAGCTGATCGAATGGGATCATAAACACAACAATGTGTAAAGTTTGCATGACTAATGTAAATTTTAGTTTTATTTATTTTTTGCCTTTTCTGCACAACCGCAGCTTTCAGTGTAGCAAGCTGAGTGCGACACATATACATTGACATAATGTCGGTGTGTGGTGTGCCCATCTCTGTTTTAATATATATTGTTTTTATCAAAATTTTTTTAAACAAATTTTTTTTTTGGTACTTTTTGGTTGCTTTTTTATCATATTTTTTTTTAGGTTTCGGTTTTGTTTTTTTTTTCTTTTTTCTTCTTTCTCGTCGTTTTAGTTCGTCAAAGTGTTTACGAGAAACACAAATAAAATAAATATGTCGCAACTAAAGACTTTTATTCGTCTGTGCGAAGCGCTAGTTGAGTTCGAAACAGATTTTAATCTTGTTGAAACTCATGACGTTTTCTCCCTGGAAGCTGAAAGTGATGAGCTTAAAGCCCAATGGAGAAAGGTCAAAGCAGCATATGATACTTGCATGGAGAAGATGGCTTCTGATGAGGACTCAGATATTGAGCCCATAAAAAAGAAATATAGAAACTGCTACCAATCATATCTTCGGGTAGCAGGAAAAATATCTGAGCTCTTTCAACAGAAGACTCCAAAGCAATCAGCTGCTCCAGAGCCTGCGCAAGTAATGGGTCACAGTATGTCTGTGCCGCCATGCGATACTGAGGTTTTCAGTGGTGATTACCTCTCATGGCCGTCCTTTAGGGACATGTTTACGGCCATCTATATAACAAACTTGCGGCTTACTTCAGTGGAAAAACTGTTCCACCTGAATAATAAAACTCGTGGTGAAGCGAAAGAGATTGTTAGGCAATCTCCCTTAACCAATGAGGGTTTTGCGCAAGCATGGCAAAATTTGTCTGACCGATATGAAAACAAACGTATCTTGGTCAACAGCCAGCTTAAAATAATGTTTAATTTGCCACATGTGCCAAAAGAATCTGGCACAGATCTCAAAAAGCTTCAAAGAGATATCAATGGTTGTATTTTTGCACTTAAAATGCACAACATTGATATTTCTAATTGGGATGCAATTTTTGTGTACCTTTGCTCTACGCGATTGCCAGAGGTCACGCTCTCCTTATGGGAGCAGTCCATTGTGAATAAAAATCAGATTCCAAAGTGGACTGACCTCGATAATTTTCTGACAAATCGGTTTCAAACACTCGAAACCGTGTCCGACATTCGCAGCTCAACCGGCACGGTACCAAAATCAAATTCATACCCTCTTCCTCCAACTCCAGACTAAACCTGAGCAATTAATCTGGTAAAAGGGTTAATAATTACCAAGTAAAAATTAACCCTACAAATTGCAAGCTCTGTTCTACAGAGCAGCACCCGCTACGTTCTTGTCCACGCTTTCTGAAAATGAATGCGAGAGAGCGGCTAACAATTGTGCGCAAAAATAACTTGTGTATCAATTGCTTATCGACCGCCCATTTAGCAAACGAGTGCAAAAGTCAATACACGTGTATGACGTGCAAGCAGCGTCACAATACTCTTTTGCATCGCGATTCAAATCCATCGCCTTCTCCTGCTCCGAGTGTCGACTCGAGTAGGCCGAATTCGCGCCCGAACCCTTCCAGCAATAGCTCACAATCTCACGCTACACAATTACAGTCCACTATCGAC
This sequence comes from Pherbina coryleti, assembly GCA_943735915.1. Taxonomy (NCBI): domain Eukaryota; kingdom Metazoa; phylum Arthropoda; class Insecta; order Diptera; family Sciomyzidae; genus Pherbina; species Pherbina coryleti. Next base: position 92,113,282 of record OX030948.1, read on the forward strand.
GACATTCAGTCTTGTTTTACTTCTAGTACCAAACACGTATTGCTTGGTACTGCAATGGTGACCATATGCTATCTAGGATCAGCGTATACAACCAGAGCTCGTATCGACTCTGGCTCTGAAGGTACGTTTGTATCTGAAAAATTGCGGAAGCTTCTTAAATTACCCACGAGATCTGTGAATGCTCAAGTGTCGGGTTTAAATAACGCAGTGTCGGCGCAAGTCACAAAAGCTTGCGACTTTATCATTAGTTCTCCCAAAAACAGGCAATTCCAAATAGAAGCTACAGCCTTTGTGCTGTCACGCTTAACTGGAAACCTGCCGTTGTGTTCCGTTGATCCTTCTTTGTGTGAAAGTTTGCCCAATTTACAGTTGGCTGACCCACACTTCTTTAGAAGCGGTCCAATAGATGTACTTATCGGTGGCGATTTGTACCCTGCCATCAATCTTGATGGCATTAAGAGGAATATTCTGGGATCACTTTTGGCTCAAGAAACTGTGTTTGGCTGGATGTTTACTGGGCCCCTTCCTCGTAGCGAGATATCAAGTTTTACAACGTGCTTGACACACTTTAGTGAAGATGCAATCGATCAACAGATTGCTCGCTTTTGGGAGTTGGAGGAACTTCCTAAGCAGAAGTATATATCGGCGTCTGATAAGTTTTGTGAAGAAAACTATCAGAAAACTACTAGACGTGATGACAAGGGTCGATATATAGTCACTTTGCCATTCAAAAGTGGCTACCCTACGGAAATAAATTTAGGATTTTCTCGAGGCATCGCTTTGAAGCAATTTCTTCGTGGTGAAGCTCGATTGACTAAAAATCCAGAAGTTAAGTTGGAATATGATGAAGTGGTGAAGGATTACATTATTTTAGGATTGTGAGCTAAAAACTGTTACGTTCGGCGTAAACTGCGCACCATACCTAGCCATTCGAACCATACTGCAATTAGCAGATGATGTTCAACAGCAGTACCCTCTTGCTGCTCAAATTTTGCGGCATTTCACTTATGTCGACGATGCTTTAGCAGGAGCTCATGACGTGGAAAGCGCAATTAAGGCTAGAAATGAGCTTATAGCTGCTCTAGACTCTGCCGGGTTTGCAATGCGTAAATGGACTGCAAATGTATCTAGCCTTTTAGCAGATCTACCGACAGAGCATCTTCTGCGAGAAAACTGTTTAAAGCTAGAAGATGCTAGTTGCGCCAAGACTTTGGGTGTTCGTTGGAATGCCACTTCCAATTTGTTTTATTTCACTGCCAAACAATTAGAAATTAAAACATCCTACACCAAACGCGAGGTTCTATCTGTCATCGCACAACTTTTTGATCGTGCAGGTTGGCTGGCACCTATTGTGGTAACAGCTAAAATTCTTATGCAGCGCATCTGGTTGGATGAAATCGATTGGGATGAAAATATTCCTGCCCACAGTTTTCAAACGCCACACTTTTCTGACGGATTATGAAACCATTAATAACATTCGCATACCTCGTTATGTTAGTTATTCACACAATTCTGAGATAGAATTTCATGCTTTTTCTGATGCCTCTGAAAAGGGATATGCTGCAGCTGTTTATATCCGTGTTAAGCAAGGTGATTGCATTGTCACTCACCTGCCTTACGCAAAAAGCAAAGTGGCCCCAGTTAAGACGATTTCATTACCTCGTCTTGAACTTTGCGGTGCAACACTGCTCGCTGATATGGTTGACACCCTGTTATCACACCAAGAAATAGATAGGCATCGATTATGTTGTTGGTCAGACTCCAAGACAATCGTACTTGCCTGGCTTTGTAAGCCCCCTCGTTCCTGGACAACCTTTGTAGCGAATAGAGTCTCTAAAATAGCAGACAAGGTTGGCGTAAGAAACTGGTTTCATGTAGAGTCACATGAAAACCCGTCTGATTTAGCCACACGTGGCGTTACACCCCAAGAGCTAATCGATAACGATCTTTGGTGGCATGGGCCATCATGGCTTTCACTCGAACGCTCGTCTTGGCAAAGAAAAACTCAACCTGCAGTTTTAGACACGTCTCTTGAGCATAAAGCTGTGAAGGTAAACCTTGCATATTTTGCTCAAGACGTTTTGGAGCGTTTTTCTTCTCTCTCGAGAGGTCTAAGAGAGGTCTTAGAGTGTTAGCTTATGTCTTTCGTTTTCTTCATCGCACGCATCCACGTTTTCGTGCTTCATTTGTCAAACAATCAACATGTCTTGACAACGCAGAAATTAAACACGTAAAACACGACTCGTATTGTTATGTCAAAAAACTAACTTTCCTGATGAATATTATAGTTTAGAAACCAAAAATATTATCAGCGCCAAGAGTTCGATTCTAAGTCTGAATCCATTTCTGCATACTGACGAATTAATACGTGTTGGTGGCCGATTAGCCTCTTCGCCAATTTTGTCATTTGATGAAAGGCATCCGATTATCTTGCCATATAACTGCCAGTTTTCACGCCTTTTAGTACGTTTTGTTCATGAAATTTCCCTTCATGGAGGAAACCAGTTAGTGCTTCGTCTGTTACGAATGCAATACTGGATTCCACGTGCTAAAAACCTGATAAAGACAACCTTGCACAATTGTAAGACTTGTGTTGTTCATAAAAAGCTACAGAGAACTCAAATAATGGCTGCTCTACCAATAGACAGAACCGTTATTTCACGTCCATTCTCTTCCACTGGCATCGACTTCGCTGGTCCTTTCGACATAAAAAGCTACCTCGGTAGGTCTTGTCGAATTAGTAAGGGCTATGTGTGCTTATTTGTTTGTTTCTCTACGAAGGCAATTCATCTAGAAGCCACAAGCGACTTGTCAACTGCCACCTTTTTAGCAGTTTTCTCTCGCTTTGTTGCAAGACGCGGCTGCCCAGCAAAGGTCTATTCTGACAATGGTACTAACTTTGTTGGCGTTTCCAAAGTACTAAAGAAAGATTATAAAGATTTTTTGAAGGCATCTCATGATGCTCTTTTAGCTCAGTACATGCAGCAAGAAATTGCATGGCACTTCATTCCAGCAGGTGCTCCCCATATGGGAGGCGTTTGGGAAGCAGGTGTAAAAAGTTTTAAGACGCATTTTAAGAAAATGGCCGGAAGTATGAGCTATACTTTCGAAGATTTCACAACTTTGCTTAACAGGATCGAAGCTTAACTCGAGGCCCCTTACCGCCATGTCCGAAGATCCTGGTGACTTTCAATCTCTGACTCTAGGCCATTTCTTGGTCGGAGGCCCACTTCTCTCACTAGTGGGGCCAGAAATAATTGATCAGCCTCTGACGATCTTTAACCGTTGGCAGAAGGTCAAGGCAATGCATCAGCATTTTTGCACCAGGTGGAAAAATGAATATTTGAAGGAGATGCATAGGCGTGTAAAGTGGAAAAGTCCTCAATTGAATTTTAAAGTAAATGACTTAGTTGTCGTGAAAGAAGACAACTTACCCGCGAATGAATGGCGATTAGGTCGAATAGTAAAGACTTACACTGGTAGCGATAATAGAGTTCGCGTCGCCGATGTCCGAACCGAGCGAGGTTGTATAACTCGACCTACAGTCAGCTTGTCGCACTTCCGTCTGCGTAGCTAAGTCACAATTTCTCTGCACTACCTGCCTTTCTTGCTTTTTCTTTTTCGTTTCTTTTTGTCTCGTTTCAGAATGTCCACCACCAACATCGTTAGCGATCTGCTGGAGGAAATGATTCTCCAGACAGAATCCGAGTTTGGCGCCAGTGAGACGGAGACAGTGCTAGAGTCGCCTGCAGAAAAACTCGCACTCCAACGAGCTTCGGTAACAAGCGTGGTCACGGTTGTAGCCAGCAATGACGCTATGGCTAGATGTAGCTTGTGCTCGTCGGAGCGTAATCTTCCATCGTGCCGGCAGTTCCTGGCTATGAACATCGAGGAGCGGTTGCGAGCAGTGTTACTAAACTTTCACTGCTCCAACTGCCTCTCTAGCTCTCATATGCAAAGGAACTGTCGGAGCAATGGAAGATGTCGTCATTGTGGTGTAGACCACCACAGCTTGCTCCACTCGCGTCTACGAGTCCGAACTGGTCGGGTTCACTCCAGGAGGCCCCGTGGTAGGCATTCCCGAGCCAAGAAGGCAACATCTCATGCTCAAGATGAGCCCATCATCTCAAGGCCAAGGGGCTACAAGCCAAGACGTACGTCTTTGTAGGGACCGCCGTCGCAAGTACCGCAAGCGTCTTCGGCTAGGGACTACCTCCCTCCCCCCCTGAAAAGAGACCGCAGTCGCAAGTACCGAAAGCGTCTTCGGCTAGGGACCACTTTCCGAAGCGGTCTTGGCAAGAGCAGAGATCGCTGTTGAATGCACCGTCAGCGTCTTCGGCAAGGGACCCTTTCCCGAAGCGATCTCCCCCAGAGCAACCGACATCAATAACCCTCCAACGCGTCACCTCACTGCTCCCCACTGTCATGGTGCGGACCTGGGCAAATGGTCGCCTCGTCTCGGAGCGCGCTATCCTTGATGCCTGTCTCCCGCAGACGACAATAGCTAAAGCTTTGGTTTTAAAGTGGAAGCTACCGACATCTGTGGTTGATGACACTGAGGTATGCACTCTGATGATCCGGGGTCAACATGAGCCTAGCGTTCACATCGAAACGACAGCTAGGGTCGAGCGGCGGTTGGAAGTCGTGACACCAACTAAGAACATCTACGAGCGGATCAGAGAGGGATTCCCAAATTTAAATTTGGCTGATCCCAACTTCTTTGTTTCATCGTCGGTCCATATTCTGCTTGGGAGCGACGTTTACGCGCGCGTGATGCAGCCGGGAATTTTCCCATCTGGATTTGGCATGCCACTAGCCCAGAATTCAATTTTTGGCTGGGTGCTATCTGGGCAAGGTGCATGGTAACTCAAGGTTGCATTCCTGCAAGGCGGGCGGCATGTTAACGCCACTGGTGTCCTTATATACATCTTTTTTATTTCTCTTTTGGGCAGCGCTTCTCGCTGCCTTTGTTTAAAACTCTGTTTGTTTTAAGTAACTAATAATAAATTGACATCGGTCAAATCAAGTTGAGTCGCCGCGCGTTTTTATTTAAACAAGTGCTTTTTCTACCCCTCGAAATCGAAAGATTTACACTGGGTATCACAGTTGCCAGTGATATTACTAGGGCTACGATTGGCCTTTAAGGTGACTTTGGCTGGTTTTGAGAGATAGTGGTTGTGTTAGGATGAGAGTTAGGAGCAATAATACTGTTGGTGCTCCTTACGTGACTTTTGCAGAAAGGAAATATGTTTAGACCTGACATGAGAGCCATAGGTGTCAAGATCAGCGTTGACTTGATTAATTGACATTCCAAGTTGCTCGTGAAAGCAATTAAACATTTGACGTAAATCGTTTACATCGGTCGGCAGACCTTCTTGTTGAATTAAAACTTTTAAATTTGTTTTGGTCTTGCGTTCTATGCATGTAGAATCAGGAGCTTTATGCATATAGGCGAGATACAGACGGACGTTGTTGTAGACACTGTTCTCTCTAAGGCGAGAAAGGGCATATCTGCTTTCAGTGTCTGCACAAGAGTTCGAAGTAAGTTTAACCTTTGGTGGTTGAAGGGGGTCGATAAAATAAGTGAGGCTATTTGGTTGGTTAGGGGCTCCACTTGTGGTTGGAACAGACGGAGATGTATTTAAGGTATGCGAATGAACAAAGTTAGGATAGAGTCTCTGGAGTATATTACTCTCATTTTTATTAGCTGGTGTGTGTCCAAATTAGGATTGAGATTAAATGAGACTCGTTTTGGGTGAGAGGGCAGAAGTGTGGGATTCGCTTTATTCGAAGAATTTGTTTTTATGCGTTGGTTGAACTGCGGAGTGAAAATTGGAAAGATATTAGTTTTAAGTTTCCAATTGGGATCAGAGCTAGAATGTGAATTAGGTAATTTTTTGTCAGAGGTTGAGTAGTTTGGATCAGGCGAAGTACCATTATATTTATGTAGAGTTTTACTAGAATGCGATTTAGAATTAAAACTAGAGTTAGAATTAGAATCAGTAGATAAAAAGATAGAGTTATTGTAAGAATTAATACTATAAGTAGCCTTATTTCTAGTAGTAGGTTTATGCTTATGAGAACTAGACTTAGAGTTAGAACTAGAATTAAAATTATAATTATAAGAAATAGAAGTAGATTTGTTGTAGGAATTAGACTTAGAGTTAGAACTTTTAGGCAGCCTCCTAGGTCTATCAATCCATTTTGAGACTTCAGCTTTACCATCATCCAGACTAGATGTGTGAGAAAATAACCAGGCAAATTTTGAAGGGATGTAGATTTTGAAATTTCTAGTTCTTTTCCTGCGGTTTGTCGAAGTTTTCTCGCAGTCCTCATTTGGAATCGCGATGCCGTACTTTTTCTGGAATAACTTACAGACCCAGGAAACACTTGTTCTTGAAGGCAGACCCTTAACAAACAATGCAGTTTTTTTTGCTATCGCTCCCACTCGCTAGCTTTTTTATTATATTTTGCCAATCAGTTAGTGTCCATGTCGTTCCAAAATGGTGAACCATTTTCCGAGGAGTGGCAACTGGGGTTAAATCCGTTTGTTTTGTTTCATTGCTTTTAGGGGTGGATAACGAACGCACCGAAGGTGAGAGTACGTTCGCTTCCATTATTTCATCAAAGATTGAGGAAGAATTTTGTCGAGGGCCTGGTAACTCTGGGAAGTTTTGAATTCTATTGGGTGCAGAACTAATGGCATCCGATATTTCTGCAAGTGTTGCCCGAAACATGCCTAGATCGTCACTGATTTCGTGTAATTTATCAAATAGCACAATCATCATTGGATCTGGCTGTTGGGGTGAAGACGCGGGCTTATTTGCAGAGGATTGAAGAATTATGTCGAGGTCACTTCTTAGGTATGAGAGGTTTTCTTTGATAATGTTTATCGACTCGGCATTGTTATTTTTCTCACAATTTGCATTAATTAATTTTTTTATGTCCGTTATTGCGCTTTCAAACGTGCTTGCGTTGATATTGTTTTCGGAATTTAAGTCGGTCACTTTTTCGCAAGCTTTTGAAATTTTATTTAGTTTTGCCTCCAAGTTTGTTTTCCCTATCTCAAAAACGCAGCTGAGGTCTTCCGCTATTCTTACGGTTTCATCGAATTTTAATTGATTTTCGATAATTTTTTTATGGCACAGTTTATTATCCGACCTAAGCGAGTTTATAGAATCACTGAGGCACTTTACCGCGAGAAGGACATGCGAGAGGGAAATGTCTTTGCATTCATCGCAGTAGAAAACAAAGTTTTCGAGATAGTCTTTTAAGTAAGTTAGACTTCTCTTCGATAAGCATATGCAGGAGGTGTGAAAAGACTTTCCACATAGGCCCTTACAATCAATAATGGGTGCTTTTTTATCATTTGAAGTGCAAGTGGAGGAGTTACAGATGTTTTCCATTGTTGTATATTCTTTTTTTTATTGTTTTGCGCGTGAAGAGCACAATTAAAGAGGTCGAAATTGCTGAGTTGCAGTTTTCAATTAACTTTGAAATTATTTAAATAAATAATGAAAACTGCTTAAAAATCGTTGAATACAATAAACTTAAATATAGCATAAGCCAAATCAACAATACTTCTTTTATAATTGGTACAAACTGCCAGAAATTTAACAAAATACAATTAATTCAATGTACTTTCTTCTCATTTTCCATTGTTCATATTTCATCGCATGCGAGCAAAGAGCTTAATTTCAATAAGCTTACGACGTTTGACAGCGTTACCGAGTGCACAGAATATCGATTTCCAAGACCGGTAACGAGTTTCGGTAACAATATATTACGCACAGAATCGATCTGTTAATGTTTAAATTACATTAAGGGGTTATCTTCTCCTTAAACTATGAATTTTTTGCATATTTTTCAATTTAACTATCTGCGAATACGTCCTTAAAATTTCAAGTTAATCCGAACAAAATTAACTGGGATATGAGCGTTGAAATCGAAGAATCCGTTACGTAGACAACTAAATATAATTTTTGAAATTGGTGGCAAAAGTTATTAAAAAGCTACTGAACTGATTTTTTCAAAATTTTGAAGGCTTATTCAACACATAAAACTAGTGTTTAATCGTTCCATTTTTTTTTCGAAAAAAAATGCCGTTTTATACCCAAAAACGACTGTTCTTTTTTTTATGAAAGAAAAAAAACAAACTTTCAGAACTGTTACAACCCGTAACCAGCCTTGTCCCCGAATAAACGAGATCCAATTGTATTGAGTTACTTTGACTTTTTATTAAATCACAAATTAAAATGATAATTATTCAAAACTATTAAATTACAAATTATTCAGCTTCTTGCTTGCCGCCCTCACATTAACGCTTCTTTTTACTCATCTGTCAAACTCCATTAGCGTTGCCAGATTTCACCAGACAGAACGACAACTCTCAAACTCAATCTGAGTTGCCAGATCTCCACATCCCTCCTATATTTTTCAGCATCAGCTTTAAACTCGGCTTAGATGTCTCTGGATCCTCCTGGAGAAACTTGGGTGCATTATCCTCACTTGGCATGGATTCAAACTCTTCGACCGGCTTGGAAATTGTTGGAACTATCTTCAAAGGGCTTATATTACGCCTATACACTTTGCCATTTCCACATACGTCGTTTCCGTTTCGTTCAATAACTTCAAATTCTTCTGGTCCGAATGTAGTTGTTAGTTTGTTTGGGAATACTATATTACGCAGAAGAACCTTATCTCCAATCCCGATTGTGTTATTCTGAGCCCTGCGATCCTCATCACCCTTCCGTCTTCTTTTTTCCTTGTTTAAGATATCTAAATCCTTCGCTTCGGAGTCCAATATGTCCTCGTCAATATCCTGTACGGATGGAATTTTATCTCGAATTACTCTATTAAACAACATCTCTGAAGGGGCTTTCCCAGTAGTGCCATGTGGAGTTACGTTATACATAAAAATGAACTTCTGAAGTTCGTCTTTATAATTGGCACCCTTGGCGTGGGCGATTTGTAGACGCTTCAAAAGGGACCTATTCATATTCTCGACTTCGCCATTTGCTTGCGGCCAATATGGCGGGGAAGTCATCAAGTCAATGTTGTTATTTTTACAAAAAAGCCTAAACTCTTCGCTAACAAACTGCCATCCATTGTCGGCTGTAATAGATTTTGGGTATCCCAATCTTGAAAACACTTCATTTAAAATTCTTATTATTTCAGAGGATGTAATCTTCTTCAAGAATGTGGTTTCCTGGTTTCGCGATTAGTAGTCGATAACGACAAGAACAAAATCATGGTTTGGCAAAGGTCCTAGTAATGGTCCATTTGGTAGTACTCGTCTATTCATTGGAGCTGGTCGCATTGGCCTTAATACCAACAAACAGTCCCGACATCTCTTTACAAAATTTTCCACGTCTCTATCCACCAGAGGCCACCATATCTTAGAACGTACCCTTCGCTTAATGGCTGTTTCGCCCGGGTGCCCTTCATGCGCTAGTTCAAGAACTCTAGTCCTTAAAGCATGTGGTATCACAATTTTTGTTCCCCGCAACAAAATATTACCCATCGTGCATAACTCCAGACGGAATGGAAAAAATCTATTGGAGGAATTCGTGCTCCAGGTGTCATTTTTAACATTTTCAACCGCCTCCATTAGTTCCGAATCCGATCTGTTACTTTCAATTATTTCAAGTATGGAGAGTGCGCGCGGAACAGATTCTTCAATTATTGAGTAAATATTTTTCTCACCTAGTTCATCAAAAGTTGCGCAATTCTCGAGCTTGCACAGTCTGGAAAGAGAATCCGTTATATTAGACTTTCCCACCTGGTATAAAATTTTGAATTTAAACGATTGCAGTCTGAGAACCCAACGTTCAATGCGAGCTGGGGGTTTTGATGTCGGCTTAAAGATAGATTCCAATGGCTTGTGATCTGTCACCAGCTCAAATTCAATTCCAACAAGGTAATAATAAAATCTTTCCACTGCCCATACTAGCGCGAGGCTTTCTTTTTCTGTTTGTGAGTACCTCCGTTCGACTTCCGATAAACTTTTACTAGCAAACGACACGACTTGAGGATTATTACTTTCAAATTGCAGGAGTACTGCTCCCAATGCTACAGGACTTGCGTCAGCTACTAATCGAGTGCGATTTTTCGGGTTGAAGTAAGATAATGTTGGAATTTTTGCAAGATTCTCCTTGAGGCGCCGAAACGAGTTTTCCTGATCTGGTCCCCACACAAATTTTACATCCTTCTTAATAAGACTTCTTATAGGTTCTGTCACATCGGCGAGATCCGGAATTAATTTTCCTAAATAAGTCACCAGACTTAAAAAACTCCTCGTTTCTTCTTTACTTGTCGGGTGCCGAAACTGTAAAATTGTATCAACTTTCTCTCTATCTGGTCTTATGCGTTCATGCGACAACATATGTACTAAAAATTTTAATTTTTTTACCTTACGGATACATTTTTCCTCATTTAGCGTGACATTAAATAAATAAATAAATAACTAGCCATTTCAGCCCTTGAAAGGACTTTGTGCGTGTTATTAAGTTTGTAAACAATTGACCGAGAAAGGGACCTACATGTTTAACGCCGACTCCGAACGGAGATGAACGTAATGTTCTTATTCTCAAGAAGCTTTACATGGCATTTGATTACTCTCTGAGGTTTGCCATTGTCTGCAGAGAGGTGGCGGCCGTACAGAAAAATTATTTTAATTCAAATAATTTTCTGTCGCTGCTGGGGTTCGAACCTGAGTCTCCAGGTTCGTTGACAGCGGCCACGCACTTTAACCAACTACGCCACGGACGCCAGCGTGACATTAGACTCTTTAAAAACTGACAAGACCTTTTCCAAATTCCGATCATGTTCGTCCTCTGTATGACCAAACACAATTACATCATCGAGATAGTTTAGAGCATTTGCACAAGAGGCCAATAGGTTTTCCATAGTCCTCTGGAAAATTTTTGGAGCTGAATTTACGCCAAACAAGAGTCTCTTATATCGATAAATTCCATTAGAAGTTATAAATGTCGTTATCCCACGACTAGCTTCATTCAACTCTAACTGGTGATATGCATTTTTAAGATCTAGCCTGGAAAAATATCTAGCTGACTTAAGCTTGGTCATGAAAGCATCAAAAGTTGGCATTGGAAAGTTTTCTCGCCGTATAGCAGCATTAGCGCGTCTCATATCTATACACAATCGAAGATCGCCATTTCCTTTAAATACAATAACAATTGGTGAAATCCATTCACTGGGCTTCACGACTGGCTCTATGATATCTTGCGCTACTGCTTCTTCTAACTTGGCTTTCACCTTTTCTTCCAAAGCGGCCGGTATACGACGCAAAGGCTGTTGAACAGGCTTCACTGATCTATCAATTGCTAATACATCTTTAACATCTTTGATTTTCGGAAAAGTAACGATGTTTTCAACCTGATTGACCCCAACTCCTAGCTTCAACACGTTTAACTTGATAGCGGTTTCACGACCTAATAACGATTGGTTGCCATTCTCAATAACATAGAACGACTCAATCGAATTGGAGGATTTGTCAATTCCTATCACTGCTTCGAAAACAACCTTTACTTTTAGCAACCTGTCTCCTGCACGAAATTGGTTCTCTGAATTCTCTCGAACATTCCACATCAAAGCTTGTTGGCTAGACAAATATTCCCAGTCTTTTTCACTGAGAAGATTGTAACGGGAACGGAAATATTTTAATTATTGTGGTGTCCGTGGCGTAGTTGGTTAAAGTGCGTGGCCGCTATGTCAACGAACCTGGAGGCCCAGGTTCGAACCCCAGCAGCGACAGAAAATTATTTGAATTAAAATAATTTTTCTGTACGGCCGCCACCTCTCTGCAGACAATGGCAAACCTCAGAGAGTAATCGAAATGTCATGTAAAGCTTCTTGAGAACGAGAACATTCCGTTCATCGCCGTTCGGAGTCGGCGTTAAACATGTAGGTCCGGTTCTCGGTCAATTGTGTACAAACTTAATAACACGCACAACACAATTGATCATAAGAAGAAACTAGGTCAAAGTCCTTTCAAGGGCTGAAATGGCCAGTTATTTATTTATTTTATCAATAAGAAGAACGGTATTAGATTCATGCTTTACTTTCGATGTTCTGAACGGTGTAACTAATTGCGAATACATCTCTAGCAGGATTACCCTCAATGACCCTATAAGACATACTAGACATACTCGGCTGTTAACTGAATATCAGCATCATACTGCATATGCAAGTAATGAAGCCATCAGCCGTTGCTCTAGGGAATTTAATAGTATATCCGACCACTACTCACCTTCCATGTCTAAATCATCAGTCAAGCGATCTCTATCCAAGTCTCTTTCTCTTCCTAATCAACCCAATCCGTGAACTTTCATTCTATTTACTTTCCCTCTCCTCTTTCCTTTTCTAATACTAAATATGTAAAAAATATACTAGTATTTAAGTAAGTAGCTTTCAGTTTTAATTGTTCTCTTCTTCTTGCCTTTCCTTTTGACGTGTTCGTAAATTCATGTCATTTAGGTGGGCAGATTACGCCCACATGGAACTGCATATCTTCGAACACCAAAACAAGGAAAGGGGAGAGAACAAAAATAAATTAAAAAAAAAACCTGTTAGAATAAGTTAATTGCCTTGCTTGGCCAATAAATAAATAAAAAAATCTATAAATTCGAACCATTAACTTTGACTGACCGTTTTGTCAAAAATGCATATTTTTTAAAATCTTTCGGTCAAAACTAGCTTACATTCAGGCATCGGATTTGAAACCAGTTGATATTTCATTTAGGTGTCGTGCAATCCGATTTTATCGGTTTTATGTTTGGATTTTATGTCGGTTTTAGGTGTCGCAGAAACCAGTTTACCAGTTTGTTTATCGGAAGCAGCCCGGCCAGCTGATTTCACCGCAATACGCGAAAATAAAAACACAATTTATTTACGGCCATTTGTTACAGAACTATATAATATATATCAATAAAAAAATGCTAAAAGGTGGCGTCCGTGGCTGAAATTTTTTTCTTGATTTTTTTTATTGATAAGAAAACCAAATCCGAACTTCAAAATTTTTAAATCTATTTTCGCGGTCAAAATAGGGTCTATTTTGATAATACGTAGCTTAGTCAATTTAATTCCGATTTTCGTAAATAGAGAATCATTGGAAAGGTTATTTCGTATATTTTCAGGGAAAAATATTAAACTTTTGTAAAATTGCAATAAGTTGACCCATTCTTACTTTTAAAGTTTAATATCGTGCCAGCAACAGGCGCTTCAATTTTTTCTCTTTCTTCAATATTTTCATTTTTTTTACGTTCCGTTATAAAAAAAACATATAAAATTAAGGTGTGCTCAGAAGGGTTCAGAAGCTATAGCGTAAAATGTGAAGTGCTAATGAATTTTCAATACAAATTCAACTAGCTATCGATTTGTTTTTTTATTTTTGTTTTGTTAAAAATAAAAAAGAAAAACTAGTAAAAAATTATCTTCGACTGGGTCGAAGTTAAAATACCCCCACTGCCGAACCAAAGTATATTCAAAGACTTAAGCAGTTAATAAAATGTTTATTTTTAAAAACATTTCGTCATAGTTTTACCAGAAAATATTCATTTTATTTCATTTCATTTATTTAGATGAAGATGCTAATACAACAAGATTCTTAGATAAAAATCTTGTAGTCAAAGTATTAGATTCATGAATATATAATATACATATATACTCAGTAAATGAAAAAATATAACTTAAGTACTAAAGTATATAGTACTTAAGCATATATTTCCAGCAGTTAAAATACGCCTGAATCAATGCCTTCTTTAAGGCCTGAGGGGTAATGGTAAGGCCTGAGAATTCATTACACCTCTTTCCTTTTCCCATTGTGATGTCATACTTACGTAACACCTGCTGTCGCGTGTAGCGTAACTCAGGCCTGAATATCCCCAAGAATATTCCACCGAATATTTTGACCTGACTGAATCAGTTAAAAAATCAGGTCTTCTATCAGGTAGTGGAATTCAGGCCTGAATATTGAAACGATAAATCAGGTAATACATTTATTTATTTATTTATTATGAGCTTAATACAAGCAGATACTTAACATTAATTTCTTAATCCTAGGGTTTTTTTTTTTTTTTTTTTAATTGTAAGGTAGGGCTATAGTGGGCTATATTATTTACATTTACGTGGGCTATATTCTGCCCACAAGACGTATGAGAAAAAGATATCACAATTTATTTAAGAGGGAGGAAGGGGGTTTGAGTTAAGAAGGATATTTCGGAGTTCGGATCTGCTGAGATGGAAGTCGAATTCATTGATCAAATTGTTGGTCAGACGAAGCATCCTAGTTATAGGTTCGCCACATCCATAGACGGTGCGATGAAAGTTGAGGTGGAAGAGAGGTACAGACCTTAGGTAGCGTGGGTTGGTATTAAGGGATATCAATTGGAGCAGTGTAGGGCAGTTAATGGTGCCGTCTAGTAGTTGATGGATGAAGAGGACATCGGCAACCACCCTGCGTTTTTCAAGAGATTGCATGTTAATCAACATCAAACGATCAGCATAAGGAGGTAGATTGAAACTGTCGGAACCAGGGAGGCCGCGTAACGCAAATCGAAGGAATCTACGCTGTACAGCTTCAATACGCAACGATTGAGAAATATAGAGCGGTGACCAAACTTGGCTAGCATATTCGAGTATCGGCCTCACAAAGGTTATGTAGAGAGATTTTGTAACATATGGGTTAGAGAATTCCCTGGACCAATGTTTTACAAAACCAAGAGTAGAGTTGGCTCTACTAATGATATTATCGATATGGGATCGAAAATTAAGTTCTTTATCGCAAATTATACCCAAGTCTCGCAAAGAACTGACTAAGGGAATAGGCTCGCCAAATATGTAATAAGTTCGCGATGGAGATTGGGGTCTCTTACGCGAGTATGTCATAGCTTGGCATTTGTTGATGTTGAGTTCCAGGAAGTTTTTTTGGCACCAAGTAGAAAAACTGATTAGATCATCTTGAAGGCGGGTTGAGTCAGCATTAGTATGTATGCGTTGATAGATTTTCATGTCATCAGCATAAACAGAAAGATTTGTGTATTTGATGACCTCATCGACATCGGTTATTGTTAAAACGAATAACAAAGGACCAAGGTGGCTGCCTTGAGGGACGCCAGAAGTTGCTGTAAAAAACTCGGATTTTGAAAACCTAAAGATGACATTATATCGACGTTCTTCAAGGTAAGATTTAATCCAAGCAATAAACGGGGGTTGAAAGCCGAAAGTTTTTAGCTTACGAAGGATGACTGTGTGCGAGATTTTATCGAATGCTTTGCTAAAGTCAGTTGAGACAACGTCAACTTCATAACCACTTTCCAAAGAACATAGGGTATTCGAGACGAATTCTGTGAGGTTGGTAGTAGTGGATCTTCCCTTCAGAAAGCCATGTTGGTTAGGGGAGAAGATAGACTTACAGTGAAAAAACATAATATCGTAGAGTATACTTTCAAATATTTTGGGTGTGCATGATAGTTTTGCAATGGGTCTATAGTTTTTGATATAATTTTTAGGCCCTTTTTTGTGCAGAGGTATAATGTACGAATTCTTCCAAAACTTAGGAAAAATTGATTGAGAGATAGAGAGCTGGAAAAGAGCTAAAAGGGGATGAGCTAAAGTGTTTGAAAGTTTTTTTAAAACAATAGCAGGCAAGCCATCGGGTCCAGAAGAGTAATCGTCCTTTAAATTTCGTAATTTTTCGTTCACATTAGCTAGTGTAATATTAACCGAAACTAAAGACGTTTGGGCACAATTTTTTAAAGAAGAGAAATATTCAGAGTCCAGTACATCATTATGATTGGTAAATGACTGACTGAAAAAACTTGCAAAAAGATTTGCAATTCCTTCAGGGTCGTCCGAAGATTTGTCTGACAATTTAAGGGTGGACGGGTAATTATCTGATTTTCTCTTGATATTAATGAACTGGTAGAACTTTTTTGAATCAGTGATAAGTTTGGTTTGGATATGGTTTAGATAGGATTCGTAAAGAAGATCACAAAGATAAGAAAAATGGTTGTAAACGTTAAGGTATCTCGTGAAGTCAGCAGAAGATCTAGATATTAAATATGTACGCCAAAGTTTGTTTCTTTTATTCCGAAGTGCACGTAGCTCTTAATTATACCAGGGAGGCGAAGACGAAAAGCTCTTCTGCCTTGTAAAGGGAACAGATTGTGTGAAGCAGTTAAACATTATGCCATAGAAAAAGCCGACAGCATTGTCGATATCTTCATTAGCATTTTCAAGAACGTAAGGGAAATCAATGCCACCGAGAAGTGATTCTAGTTTTTCAAAATCCGTTTTCCGAAAGTTAAAACTGTACAAGTGCTCGGAGTGTGTGTTTATGTTAGTATTATTGTAGGAAAAGGTAATTGAAAGAGGTGGATGGTACTGATCCAGTGTAGAGAGTAGGTGGTTGCTTGCAGAAACTGCACAGTTTTCAACTTCTGATGAAAAAACAAGGTCTAGTTGTCTACCCATATAGTTAGTTACTCCACTTAACTGGAAGAGTCCGGAGTCGGAGAGGCAACTAGTAAAGAGAATTTCTTTTTCGGATATTGGATTTGAGGGGAAGAAGTGACATACATCATCTGATAAAACCCACTGAAGATTAGGGAGGTTAAAGTCACCCAAAAATATTACGGTATCAAATGGATCCATGAGATGTATCTTGTATCATATAATATAATACAAGTAATAATAAGGTCGTGTTTATAGTGCCATTTTTCGACCGAACCGACCTGAAACTAAAAAACGCATTGAAGCAATTTAAAACGCAAGTCATGCATTTCTTTTTCCACAATGCGTTATTTGTGATGTTAACAGTTTTTTTTTTTACTTTTTAATAACGAAAAATGACGCCCCGACTACTTCGCATTTTTATTTTTATTTTTGGAAGAGTCTTATTTTAAAAATTTCCTAAATTAAATTGGTGCCATTACGACTTTACTTCTTATCTCAACCGTCACTTAGAGTGCGAAAACGAAGCAAAATCAAAAATAGTCTTCTGGGGGATATTTGGGCTAATTGAAAACACTCATAAAAGTTTGATAGCATTACATCTTCGCTTCTAAACTCAAGAGAATTTTCAGGTCTAAAATTGAAACAAAACAAAATGGTAATAAATCCAGCGGTCAGCAATTGCAATACCTGATAAAATCCGGTGTGAAATAAGATCTATGTTGCTTTGAAAAGTCGGGAATGAAGTCAAAACTGACTTTAGAATAAGCATTTCCATTCAAGCTTTCTGAAAACTTCCCTAAAATTGTCCAATTTATTTATAATTGTCCATTCGAATGTTATAGTATTCACTACGATATAGATAAAATCTTTCAACTATAAATATTAAATTGTTGTTTCAAATTAAATGAATCAAAATTTGACTTTAAGATTTAAATGCTATAGCATTCACGTCATTTTGTATCACTAAAGAAATGAATGCTATAGCATTCACGTCCGCGAACGTGTTAATGTACACATTTAATTGGGATTGACCGGTTTAGTTATTAATCTTGCCGACACTTGTTTCAAAACTGCAACATAAGCTCAGCGACAATTAGTTGAGCAAAAGCTCAACGGGCGGGAGAATGTCAATCAAATTACATCAGCTTTAAAACAAAACAAAACAAAACAACAAGAATAACTGTTTCGTAGTGATCAAGCTAAGGCAACAACAACAGCTTTAGTTTACTTTGTTTTGGTTAAGTCAGCAACCAGGCCAGTGTATGCAGCTTAACCCACATTAATAAATATGCTATTTTGCACTTTTGATTAAATTTGTAGTCTTTTTAATTATTGTTAAATTTGTAATGTTATGATTTTTTGTATTTTATATATTTTATTAATTTAGCTTATTTTTGGTATGTTTATTATGTACCATAAAAGAAAGTAAATTTTTAATAAAGATTCATTTCCTCATTTGTGAAGCTCAATTCAATAACTGAGACATGGTTCAATTGCCAAGGTTCTCACTTCATCAATTAGGAATCGGTTAATGTGTCGAATCCTTCAACTGCTTACAACAATACTTTGCGTGCAATCAAATTGAAACCTGCTTGAAGTGCCAAGGTTTACACTTCATCCACTAGGAATCGGTTAATGTGCCGAATGCTTCAAACAACATAAAAATAATATTTGAGTGCAAACAAACAATGCTTATAAGTGCGCTCACTTCAAGTGCTTCTATTAATGAATAACTTCTACTAAAACATAAAAAAAAAACAGTTATCAAATAATAACACTGTTCAACACGAAAAAAAATAACGCGGTTCTGACAACGGATTCTGATAGACGGAACAAAAAAAAAACAATATACGTGTATCGGCGTCTTGACAGTTTACGTCTTAGTCTTATTTTAGGGGGAATTTAATTTTCCCCCTTTTTGAACATTCTTATAGTGAATCGGCATAGGAAATCATGTTATCCTTACATTTTGGGTATAGGATGTGTTGTGAGGATTTATGTAAAATACTACGAAAAAATATTTTTGTGGAACATTTTAACTCCCTAACTTCTCAATTTATAGGTCTTTTTGACCTTTTTGTGATACAAGGCAAAAAAGACCAATAAAACAAGGATATAATGTATTAAAATGTTCCAAAAAAAATTTATCGTAAAATTCTACTATAAGTCTCTGAATACACCAAAGCTGAAAGTTCAACTTAAGTGTCAGAAATAAGTCAAAACTTAAAATGTGTTAAACGCGCGCGCTCGCGTTTTTAATATTGAAATTTGCATGCATTCAAATGACAGTGACCATATTACGCGTTTATATCGCAGCGAACCGCGGCGGCACGTGCAGTGTTGGCGTTTGCGCGTTCGCGATTGTATGAAAAATACACACAATCAAATGGGGCTGGCCATATTACGCGTTTTTGCCGCAGCGTTTTTTTGCTCTTCTGCTCTCATTTCGCTTGCATTTCACTTTTCGCGCTCATTTCTTTGATTTTTTGTTTAATTTCTTGTGTTCTTGTCACAGATTATTTATTTTCCATTAATTTATTTATTAAATACATAAAATAAATTCGAAATATTTATTATATTACATATTAGAGTTCGTTTATAAGCCACATTACCAATTTTTTTTTTAACCACCTCCTCCTGCGTATGTTTCTGGTATTCTCACTGCATTTTTCTCCTCAGTAATATTCTTACTTTAAACAATATATATGTATGTAATATAAAAAAATCATTAACAAATATGTAAGTATTAAAAACAACGTTATCTCATTTCAATATCCCATGAAAAATGCAACCATGCAATCGAAAGAAACAACCAAAACGCAATCGCGTCAACCGCGTAATATGGCCAGTCTATTTTTGTCACACTTTTGCAAAACGCTCAATATGGCCACAGCACTAAAAACGCGAGCGCGCGAACGCCATCGCGTTAAAAACGCGTAATTTGGCCGCAGCCTAAGGGTCATTTGAAATAACTGAAAAAACTTCAATGGCTTCTGATAGCCATTGGTCCATAGAACATATGATGCGTTGAAAGCAAAAGAGGAACATATTTTAAGTGCAAGCAAAAGAGGATTATAAAATAAGTTAAAGCAAAAAGGTAACAGAACAAGTTGCAAGAACATTTTTGCAAGTGACGGAAGGTTGTAAGACAACATCAAAGGCGAGTAAGTTGCTAGAACTTGTTGATAGACTCTAAAATTACAAAATTGTATCAACAAAGCTGCCGTGAAGCCATGTTTACATTTTTTTTTACATTGGAATTCTAAGCATTGTTTGTTTACATTTTTTTGCATGGTTTGGTTTTTGCACTTCTTTGTTTTCTGTAGCTTTTTGTTGCACTAGGATTTTCATTACTTTTTTAGCTGAAAATTTCGTCGATCGTCAGGAAAGTTATATTTTTGCGATTTTGTCCATCGCAATAAAGCTATAGAAGAAACGATGTAACTTTTTCATTTTTAATTGGATTGATATGTACCCATTGTAAGAACAAAATTATTGGATTGGATTGTAAAGACAAAATTATAGAAAATTTGGCATAAAGAAACTTTTTTAATAAATTTTTAATTTTTTTGACTTAATTAACTTAATATTATATATCTGTGTCGTTTTATCATAACATCTTAAGTCTTAAAAACGTGTTTGGAGATATTAACGATTTTGTGTAAAATCTATCGTATTGGAGTTTTAGAAAATATTTTTAACCGAGGAAGAAGTTTCACTAATGTTAAAGACAAAGTAGACTGATTTTAAAAAATACTTCGTTTGGAAGTTTGTTTTTTTCGTTGTTTTGTATTTAAGATATTATGTAAACTAAATTAAAAGAAAAAAGGATACCTTAATTAGACTTAAGATTTTGTAACGAAAGAGAGACCAGAGTTTAAAAATTAATAAGTGGACATAAGAGCTTATGCTAAAATTGAAACGAGTAAGTAAATGGAGATAAGATGGATGTTTATATTTTTGATTCTTTAGCAAAACAAATTAAATTAAGAATATACAGCTTTCAGTTCAAATTATTTAAAACAATAAAAATTTCATAGTATGTAATAAGCAAAAAAAATATTCAAGTTCAAAAATAGTCATTATTTACTTATTCAAAATAGGTTAATAATTAGTCGTTGCTTTCATCGTATTCAGTTAAATCTGGATGGTAATCTTGCATATCTTCTGATGTTAAATTCATATAGAAGTCTCTGTAGATTTCATCCACTAACGGCAACATGTCTATGAGATCATTTTTCTTTTTGGTGTTAATTTTTATTGGTGAGACATAGCAATTTTTAAATCTTTTATTTTTATGGAATTGATTCCTCGCTTCGAAATGTTTATGCATTTAAAGGGTTCTTCTTCACTTAAAGATGTTTTAAAATATGTGTTACCATATTCCTTGGTAAATCTGAACCATTTAATGGCATGCCAACTGAATTTATGACCACTGTCATCTACTTTTCGCCAAGTAAATACATTTTTTGATGCGTGTGCAAAATCTAATATATTCGATTGATCCATTTCATTAACCAAAAATTTTTTGTTTACTCCGACTGTTCTTATGAATTGGTACCAATCTCGTGGATGATGGATTTTTATTGAAGATTTATTTTTCTTTTTTTCTATCGCAGCATGGTCACTATCGCATTCCATGTGCGTGTGACCAGGGACCATGAATTTATGATCTATAATGCTTACTTTGTTTTCTAATTGCATGAAAATCGCAAACATAGTTGCAATGAAAGAATTTTTATTTTGTCCGGGACAGCAATCACTGTACAAAACAACATGATTTACATTGGCATTTAATTGCAATAAATGAGTGAATACGCATGAAGCTATTTCGTTTCCACCTCTTTTGGCTATTGCTTCATGCCACATGTAGCATGTTGGTTGCTTTGTTGCACAGTCATGTATGGTAAGGTTAAAGGTCCATAGGGGCCTTTTGTAGAATGACAGTGAAGTTCTCAACAGAGGTGTAGGAAGGCACTGCTGAAGATCAAAACAAAACACTTTAAGTTGAGTATCGTTTAAGGATTTTTCTTTATCATTTTTTTTAGAATCATAAGCTTCTTGTGCTAGATTGGGATGTTCAGTTTGTTCTAATTTGAGATATTCAAGTTCTTCAGATTTGGCCACTTGTATTTTACATTGAAGCAAGTCGCATTTGTGGCAAGTGTCAACTTTAGGTTTCTTAAATTTTAAATTGAGTGTTCCAAACAATTGCGCAAATTTTGAAAGCGATACGGAATGGTCGTATTTATCTCCATAAAGGCGATGCATTGCTGCTACAGACAAATCGCTCGGTAAATATCGCTTAGAGGTATCACGACGAGTATAGTGCGATTCATATGACGGAAAGCTCTTTATGAAATCTAAAATTTCCGTTTCTTTTGCTATAGGAAGTTTTCTAGAGCAAGTATGTTTTCCACGCAAATCTCCACTGACACCAAATCCTTCAAGTTTTGCCTTCGCAACCGTTTTTATGAACTGTTCTGTCTCAGATAATGTGAATCTAAAGCATTTTTGGCAAACTGAAATTCTATTGCCACGAACCTCTAAAAAATAAAAGTATGAATGCGCTCTGCTTCGTGGCTTCATTTCATGTTTAATTCTTTTTATAGTGTTCGTTTCTTCAATTTCAATTAACCCAGAAAGATATGCTTTACGTAAGTTATAAGAGCCTTTTCCCCAATACTGCTTGTGTATGAATTGCTGTTCCTCGTACGTTATTCTATCAACGCATCTTTTTCTGCAAGATTCTAGCGGGCGTACAACACGAGCAGGAATAACTTTTCCAGTATAACTTTCCCCGAGGTTTTTTAATTCTTTTCGCGACATTTGCGAAGTTTTCTTTGGCACCACTTTATTTGCAACACTTAGCGAATTTTCCTAAATTTTAATTTTTATTATTACCAGCCAATTAAGTTTAATACAACACTTACAACTTCGCTTTCTTCATCTAAGCTGGGATTAGTACAATTACTTATATTAAAATTAGGATCAACAACCGAATCATCACTAGAAAAATCAACATTGCTCACATTGCTAATGTCTAATCTATTCAATATTTTATCACTTTCCATATTTATTACCGAATGCTCTTAACAACGTGACAGCCTTTCATCAACTGAACAGCTTATGTAGAAAAAGAGACGAAATGAACACGCAAAAAAAAAACTTATGTCGATTTAAAATACCGTTATCGTCAAACGGAAATTTAGCAGAGCATTGTAAGTATACTTAAGATGTTATACAAAACGAAACATTTTACCTTTTTGATAATATTAATTTTATCATAAGCACTTATGTCCATTTAAGTGATGGAAATCTAAAAATATTTTTTTATACATAAACGCGTAAGTAAACATATGATATTTGATTATAATTAATTTATTACAAATTGTCCAATACATATTGAGTTTATGTTGACATAAGTTTTTATGAAAAAACATTAAATAACCGATACGATATTTCAAGAAACTTACGTTTACTTAAGATATTCTGTAGTAGTAAATATATTCAAAAATAATGGACGTTGAAAAATAAACCGTAATAACTTTTTAGAAAAACGGAATATTTGAAAACGGATTGGATACAAATGAAGATTGCAAGAAGATGAACACGAATATGACCTTAACTCGATTTTGACTTAACTCGACTTAAGATGTTATAATATATTGCCACAGATATAACTATTTCAATCCAACCCTTCTGTACCTATGTATATATAAATACATTCACACTAAATCATATTGGTCTAGTTGCCACGCAGCACAGAGAGATCGCTTCATACATTTCTTAAAAAAAAAATATAAGTAATGGTCCTATGATAATAAAATTTTGTATGCTTTATTAAAAGCATCTAATTAAGAAAATTATCCCGACAAGTCAGTGGAAACGCCTACCTCCCACACATAGTGACTTTATCAAAACGGTAAAATCTCTTAGAATTCCACAAAACTTAATATATGGACTTGAAATTTTGTGTATGAGCTTTGTTATTTAATATATATTCTAAGTATATAACTCAACAAAATCGAGTGAAAACCACGCCTACCTCCCATACAAAGTGATTATTGAAAAACAAAAGCGAAAATTTTCTGGTAAAACTATGACGAACATGTTTTACAAACAAACATTTTATTGAATGCTTAAGACTTTGAATATACTTTGGTTCGGCCGTGGCGTAGTTTAACTTCGATCCAATCGAAGAAAATTTCTTACTACCCAGCAAACCAAAAGTTCCGAAATCGTGACGAATTCGTTTCGAATATTTCGGTATCTTTCAGATTTCGGAATCCGATTTCGTTGCGAAATAGTAAAGAAAATCGTATGAAGGTGTTGACACGAATTCGTGAAGAGGTGTCGTAACTATTTTGTAACTATATTTCGTTACGAAATCGGAACGAAATATCGTTTCGAAATCGTAACTAAATATAGTTATGAGATCGGAACGATATATCTTTTCGAAATCATAACGAAATGTAATTATGAAATCGTAACGAAATGTAGTTACGAAATCGGAACGAAGTGTATTTACGAAATCGAAATGAAGGTATGCATTTAAATTAAGAACGATTTAATTTAGAGATACGAAAATGAAAAATTTTATTTCATTTAAATTTCATATTATTGAACAATTTCAAGCGATATAATGAGGCTGTGTTATAAATAAAATGTTAAAAGGAATGTTGAACTTAATGTCGAATATTAGTTGAATACAGAGATGGGGGTAGTGCACTAAAGTTTCAGCTTCAGCTGACATATACTGATATTGAAAAATTATTTATAACTTTCAAGTGGTGTTGACTGATGAATTAAAAAATATAAGCCCCACTATACATTAGTGATAGTGATAGTGAAAAATTTTTCACTAAAATTCATTTACTGCAACTTTGTTTTTTTGCACTAAAATTAATAGTGCAAAAAAAAATGCCCGCACTAATGGTATTGGAACACAGAAAGTTTTCACTCAATGGAAAGAAAAGTTCAACAGTTTATTTTGAATAATTGCACTTATATAAATTTGAAATTTCAAAATTGTTAGCCCATTTAGAAAATTATATTTTATTATTATAGAATTTTCTTTTATTCGAGTCTGGCTTAAATAATTTCAAAACCAGTAATGTTTGAAAGTTGAGTGGAAACATTTTTAATTGCAGCTTTCATGTAGTGACTGCTCAAATTTTGCACTAATTGAGTGTAGTGCAGATTTAGTCACTAACACTAAATTTAGTTGTAGTGCAACAAAATAACACCATCACTAAAATCTCAAGTGATAGTGAAGAGATGGTGGTGGTGGTGGTGGTGTTGTTGGTGTTGTTGTTGTTGTTGTTGTGGTTGTTGTTGTTGTTGTTGTTGTTGTTGTTGTTGTTGTTGTTGTTGTTGTTGTTGTTGTTGTTGTTGTTGTTGTTGTTGTTGTTATTGATGTGAGTATTTGCAAAAAAATGGAGTCCATAAGCCTTGCAACTTCTTTTTACACTTTTACTAAAACCTTGACGCGACATTTCACATTTGTTGAAGAACAACCACGGAAAACAATTTCTTTTAGATTAAAACAAATTTTACCTCAATCACCGCAATGCGCACTTGTTTAGTTTGCACTCTTACACGTTTATTTAAAAAAAGGAACGTTGTTTGCCTGGCCAACTTTGTTATTTTTTATTTATTTGAACAGTAATATCATATGATAAAGAATAAATCTTACAAACCGGCACATATCGAAACTCGATATAAATTCACATCAAAATCGAAACTGTTTCGAAATTTGATGTAACGATATAGTATCGAATTCTTTACGACAGTTCGAAATAGTAACGAATTAGTCGGAATTTCGATAATGTCGTCAAGTTTGGTTTTCTGGGTAGTTATTAAATAAAATAAAATAAAATTAAACATAAGAGTATAATTAAAAAATTAAGTAATTTATATAATAAACAAATTTAAAATAAGTTTTAAATAAAACAGTTTAAATAAAACAGTTCGAATATAACATAAATAATAAATTAAAAATAAATTTTATAAAATTATGAGAAAATTAATTGAAAATGAAATTGCTTAAATAAAGCAATCAATATAAAATATAAAAATTTATATATTTTAAAAAGTAAATAAGTTTTTTTAAAATAAAAAACGAAGAAAGTCTAAAAAATATAAATCATATATAAAATAAAATATGTAAATAAAACAATAAAAATATAAATATAAAAATATAAATATAAAAATATAAATCCAAAAATGGATTATTTTTATATTATTTGGTTTGATTGATTGATTATTTATTTTGAATGGAGGCACTTACACGCTCCAACAACTGTGCTTTTTTATTATGATTTTACCTTATTTACCTTTTTTTTACCTAATTTGCCTTATTTTTTAAAAATATATAAAGAAATTAATTTAATTTTTTTAAATAGCATTTATTTTTGTATTTAAATTTTTTTAATTAATTTTTGAATTATTTTGTTAAATTTTTGCTAATTTTAGTTTTTACTTAATTTTGTTTTTATAATTTTAGGATTTTTAAAGTTGTTGAAAATATTAAACAAATTGATAAAATTCTTGGAAATTTGTAATTGTTTTTTTTTTTATTCTTTTCAGCATTTTTTATAATGAGTTTGGCTTTATTTATTTATATAATAAAAATTAATATTTCATTCTGTGTCTTTAAATATCTTAAAAATAATGAAAATATATAAAAATTAAATATAAAAATATGAAACAAAATAATAGAAAAAATAAATAAATAAATTAGAAAATTTCAACTAAGATAACTTTTCTTAATTCAACTTTCAATAAGAAAAACCAAAACATCGAAAATTATGTTTTCATGTTTTGGCTTTGGGTTTTATTTCTGATATATTTTCGAAAATATTTTGGCTCAGATTAGAAAAAATATTTTAAAAATGCTTTATCAGGGAAATCTAATATTTTTCAAGCTATTTTTTTTTATTAAAATTTACATTTATATGCATATGTATAAAAAATAAAATTGATTATAAGAGCGTGAGGGAAAACATTGCTTCGGAAAATAATTGGTCCATTCGGTGGCAAATTGCGCAGTGCAGAGAGGTAAACATTAAACAAAAAATAAATAACAAATTTTAAAAATCTTGAAAATATAAAAAAAAATAAATATCAAATTTAAAATTAAAAAGAATTTAACAAAAAATTAATTAATTAAAAAAATAATAATACAAATTCAATAATATTCTTTATATTTTTTTAATATATAACAACAAGTGCGAAAATAAAATAAAAATATTGTTGAAAATATTTAAAAAAATATTGAACAAATTGTTGAAAATTTTATTTTTTCAGCCGTTTGCTTTTTTTAAGTAAATAACAATTTTAATTTCGTAAGATTTTGTTTTTTCTATTACAAAAAAGATCGTGACGAATATAGGATCATCAAATGCTAACTACATTATAACGGATTGTAACTAAAAATCTGCAATGAGTTTATTCTCGTCAGAAATTCAAAGTATAGTATTAACAATACTAAAACAATACTTTCTAGTTAAATTATAATATTATTAATACATTTTAATTAATGAACTTCAATAAATGTGCTTTTGTCGGCCACCCGTCGCTTTTGTGACCGTAGTTGTAAGAAAGCACGTTGTACTTCATTTGTAATGATTTCCTTAACCCATTTTGGACCGGTACCCGATTCCGTGAACCAAATTTGAAGAGATTTTAAACGATTCCTATTGAGCATCCACTGATCATGATTTTGGTGTTAAAAAAATTCTAGATGTCTCGGGCTGCCTGTAATGACCTGTGTCGAAAACGACACGTTGGTCAGTTAGGTGTATATTAGAGTGCTTAAGGAAAATAATACAACTATGGTGTTTTTTTAATGAATGTATGGAAAAAATTCATTTGTTGAATACATTATAGTTCTACAAAAAGCAGTTATACAAAAAAAAGTTAATGCAATTGTAATGAAATTAATTATAATAATTTTTGATGGTATTCACGAAACATTTTGGATGAAGTGCAATATTGCACTTTTTGCACTGGTATACTGTTGCCAAATGGCATCTCCGATGATTTGGTGGTCTCCAAATCACATGTTCCCGCTGCTTCTTCATTATCAGACTCCGATTGCCTTTCTTGATTTGGACAATCTTCATATAAAAGCAAACCACGAGCAATTTCACTTTTAAATTCAATTTGAGACAACACGCGATTTCCTTCAGCTTTTGCAACCTCAGCTTAAAATGAATCTTTGAGGCGTCAACGGTAATTGATGCAATTAGTCCACAGCGGCCACCACCACTTTTTTCCAGGAATAGCAATAGTTGACAACACCATTGTCATGTAAGTCAACGCCTCCCATGTGTTTGTTGTATTCATGAACAATGCTTGGCTGTGGAACTGACACCTTCTTCTTCTCTTCTTTTGAATACCGTGATGCTAGAACCTCCGGCTCGGAACCGACAAAGTTTGAAATAAGTGTGACTTCATTATTGTCATTCTAACGACACACAAAAAAACGGTTTGTTATATCAATAACGGGATCGAATTCATGTTTTTTCAGAAGCTTGAGTTTAGGCTGTTGCTGCTGTTTACTCTTTTTAGCCGAAGAAGATAGTGTTCTTTTAGCAAGAGCCAATTGCAAACCAGCACCTCTCAATCGATTAGATCTCACAGATCCGACTGCTCGAAACTTTCTTTTATTCAACAAGCAAAACAGGTAATAAGAGAAGGAAAAATTGTCAAAGTAAGCCGCCTGGTGTTCTGGATTTGAAACTGATTCAAGTAATTTCAATACCACAGATGCTCCTAAGCCGACTTGTTTATCGTATGGTGTTGAAATCGTATGGCTGAGTGGACGGAACTGCTACATCAATTGATAGCCCTGGAGCTCCAAAGTCATGCAAATCGGAATCATGTTCAGCCTCAATTTCACCAGCTGTTTCTAAATTTGGTGCAATATCAGTCACAAGGTCTTCATTATCAATTAGTTCTTCATCACTAATTGAATCTACAGTTGCTGGTGATACATAAACTATTTTAGTGTTTTCATTGAAAACAATTCGGTCAGGATTATCATTACTTTCATCATTTCCACTTAAATATAATAGTTCTTCAATACCAATTTTGCGAAAAAAACGTTTTCTAGCCATATTTCTAAAAAAATTGCAAATGAAAATTTCGTGTAAAAAACCGTGTAACAAAAAGACATCTACACATAGTAAAATTGACGATGTGTACTAAACTTTAGATGTTTACAATAACATTACCTTAATTTACTTCTGCAACTTTTTCTTATTGTGAGAATTGATCCAAAACACAAATAAACGATTATTCGATCGCTCGCTGTCTTTCAAAGAACTCGACTATAGTGACTAATAGCCGAATGCTCTGTCGAAAGCAAAGAAGAATATATAAAATGAGAGGTACTCGAATGTCTGGAATTTCAAAATGCGACGCGACCATGAGTATTGTAACGTCTAAACCGATCTTAGCAGGTAAACTTCGCCGGCTACTGTCTTTGAAAATGTAATTATTTGCTATGCCTAGGAATATCTAAATACAAATAATACTGGTAAAGGCACAATGAATTTATAATGATATGAAATGGTGTTACAATAAATAATACGTGTAAAAAAAAAAGTATTTGTGGAGTGTGAACTGTGCTATTTGCAAATCATATAGAAAAATACCTTATTGTAAAAAGAGAGTTGGATGTACCTAACTGGCCAACGTGTCGTTTTCGACACAGCAGTTTTTAGCAGTACAATTTGAAGGGGCAAATCGTTTTTTCGTCATAGTGGCAATTCCTTTTTTTTATTTCATCTTTTGACACTACGATCCAATACATATAAAAAAAATAATTATTATTTTAATAATATAGACGGCCATTTTAAAAAAGGGCTGTAATTAAGACTTTTTCTTTTTATAATTAGTATATAGATAAAAATGCAAATGAATATCTTATTTTACAGAATCGTAAAGCCAAAAGTCACAATTATTATTAAAAAAAAAAACTAGCATATAACTCTATTTTTACCTAAGTAACAAAGGCTCAAAATTGATGTGTCGAAAACGACACAGTGATCCAAAATGGGTTAAAGTACTTTCGGATACGACGTATCAACTGCTTCACATTTTTGGTCTTTCAGCCATTGTTGTAGACATAACTTTTAAGTTCTCCGTAGAAATCTTCAATTGGTCGGCTTTGTGGTAATTTAGTGGGGTTCCTATCTTGAGGTACAAAATGCATATTTTTGCTGACCAACAACTCTCATGTCGTATTTGCATAATTTGAGGAGGCTTTGTCCGGTTAAGACACATAATACTCATCCTGATAATATTTATGAATAAATGGAACTAAAATTTAGCTTAAGGAATAATTTTGATATATCACTATATTTATTATCAGTGATATACCTTTGTCAGAGACAGCCATATAAATCATAACTTTTTGTTCAAACTTTTTCTTGTATTTATATTTTACATCAGGAGAGCTTGAAAATATGTTATTTGTGTAAAATGTACCGTTTCCTGGTATTTGTGGTGTACTAAGTATGAAATAACTCTCGTTATCCAAAATGAACAATGTTCTATTGTAATTTTTAAACATGCACCAAAATTGAATTTTAACTTACTGAATTTGCTCTTCAGTGCACTCTATCGACCGCTGGTTCTTTTTGACTTTAAATTGAGTGATTTTAATGTTTTACAAACATATGGCTGCGAGTATTTTCAGTTTCGAACGTTTTCATTTCGACTTGTACCATCTTTGTTGATACAACCAGTTATACGCTTTTTAATATTTTTTTAGTCATAATAATCGATTTTCTTTCGGAACGAGGTTGCCTATCAATTTTTAAGGTACTCAGGATATTGCCCTTTATGACACGACCTCCGCCATAAAATGTCCCCTTGTGACTTTTTTCCCTTCTCTAAATGCTGCTGATAAAAATTTGTTGTTGATGCTGTGAAGGCATTTTAAATACTAATGAAAAAAAGCACTCTGCCATGAGTTTGCAAAAAGATGATGCAATAAATCATTTAATTAAGCAATGCCTTCGTGGCAAACCAAACCGTGTTGAAACTGCAACCAATGCAAATTAGTGCAGATTTTTAGTTATAATTTAATTTAATTTATTTATTTAGAAAAATAATATTCACATATAAGACAAAGTCTTTTAAATGCAGTAAGAATAAGAAAATAACAACAAGTAATAATCAACAAGTAAGAATGACTTAAACTATGACAAGATTTTTAATAATAATTATAAATTGGAACAATTGATACATAAGTGAATTAATTTAATATTGTAATGAAAGTTAAATGCAAAGAAGAAGATTAAAGAGAAATAGATAGAGACTAGGAAAAATATAAGAGAATTTCATGCTTAAAGTTGCGTTTATTTGAGATGATTTTAATTCTTAATGGCAGCGAATTCCATATTCTAATCGCATTGACAAAAAAAAGTCTGCTTGAGTTCAGAAAATTATATACTGGTATGATAAGATTCATATTTCTATTCGATCTACTGAATTGAAGTTTTTCATATAAATAATATGGGGTTTGCGTATAAATCAAGTTATGTAGGAATAAGCAGTTTCTAACGTCCAAGTAATTAAATATATTACAACCAAGTACTTGATTGCTTAAATGACTAATGCGGTCAAACTTTCTTAAACCATATACGTATCTGACAGCATTATTGAATGCAAGTTGTAATTTAAGCTTGGACCTAGAATCAAGTTTACTGAACACAACATCTGAGTAAGAAATAATTGGCATTATAAGTTGAATCACTAACATTCTTCTGGTGTCAATAGGTACAAATGATGCAGTCCATCTTTAAAACATTTTAAAGATGGCAAAAAACATTTTACTCACAACCGA